>SJYC01055923.1:0-62664 GCA_006408675.1 Madoqua kirkii | reverse complement strand
GTGATTTCAGCTTGTGCTCATCCAGTCTGGTATTTCACGTGATGTACTCTGCATATAAGTTAAATAACCAAAGTGATGATATACAGCCTTGATTTACCGTAAGAATGAAATCTTGTCATTTTTAGCAACAAGGGCAGACCTGGAGGGTATCATGCTAAACAAAATAAATCAGACAGAGAAAAACAAATGTGGCCAATTTATTTTTGATAAAGGTACTAAGACAATTCAATTGGGGAAAAGCAATCTTTTCAATAAATGGTGTTAGGACAACTAGATATTCGTATGCAAAAGAAGGAGATGAACCCCTACCTCACATCATATAAATATTAACTCAAAATGCATCATACACCCGAACATAAGAGCCAAACTATTAAACTGTTAAAGAACACACAGGCACAATCTTTATGAGCCTGGATTAAGCAAAGCTTCCTTGATGTGATAACCAAATCACAAGCAACCAAAGGAAAAGATTAATTGGACATAGAGTTTAAAACTTTTGTATTTCAAAGGGCACACTCAAGAAAATAAAAACACAACTCACAGGATGGGAGAAAATATTTGCAAATCATGTATATAATTAGGATCTAGTATTCAAACTGGGCTTCCCTGGTGGCTTGGGGTAAAGAATCCACCTGCCACTGCAGGAGATGTGGGTTTGATCCTTGATCCATGAAGATCTCCCAGAGAAGAAAATGGAACTCACTCTAGTACTCTTTCCTGGGAAATCCCTTGAACAGAGAAGCCTAGCAGGCTACAGTCCATGGGGTTGCAAAAGAGTCGGATATGACTTAGTGACAACAATAAACCACAACATTCAAAATACATGAAGAATCCTCACAGATCAACAACAAAAATATAACCCAATTTAAAAGCCAGCAAAAGATTTGATTAGACATTATTTCAATGTAGAAATAGACAGTAAACACATGTGAAAGTGCCCACCATCATTAGCCATCTGGAAATGCAAAGGAAGACCACAGTGAGCTACCACTTCATACCCTGTAGGACGGCTATAATAAAATAAATAAATAAATAAATAAGGACTTCCCTGGTGTTCAGTGGTTAAGAATCTGCCTGCCAATGCAGGGGACATGAGTTCAATTCCTGGTCAAGGAAGATTCCACACGCCTTGGGGCAACTAAGCCCATGCACCACAGCTATTGAAACCCAACGCTCTAGAGCCTGAGCTGCCCAAGTGAAGCCACCGCAATAAGAAGCCCGCCCAGCAATGAAGACCCAGTGCAGTTCAGTCGCTCAGTCGTGTCCACTCCTGACACCCCATGGACTGCAGCATGCCAGACTTCCCTGTCCTTCACTGACTCCTGGAGCTTGCTCAAACTCATGTCCCTCAAGTCAGTGATGCCATCCAACCATCTCATCCTGTATCATCCCCTTCTCCTGCCTTCAATCTTGCCCAGCATCAAGGTTTTTCCAGTGAGTCAGCTCTTTGCATAGGTGGCCAAAGTACTGGAGATTCAGCCTCAGCATCATTCCTTCCAGTGAATATTCGGGACTGATTTCCTTTAGGATGACTGGTTGGATCTCCTCACAGTCCAAAGGACTCTCAAGAGTCTTCTCCAACACTACAGTTCAGAAGCATCAATTCTTCAGCGCTCAGTTTTCTAAATGGTCCAACTCTCACATCCATACATGACTACTGGAAAAAACATAACTTTGACTATATGGACCTTTGTTGGCAAAATAATATTTCTGCTTTTTAATACACTGTCTAGGTTGGTCATAGCTTTTCTTCCGAGGAGCAAGTATCTTTTAATTTCCTGGTTGCAGTTACCATCTTCAGTGATTTTGGAGCCCAAGAAAATAAAGTCTGTCCCTGTTTCCACTGTACATTGTCTTCCAGTGAAGACCCAGTGCAGCCAAAAATAAACAAATAAATAAAAAATTTCAAACAAATAAAATAACATGTTAGCAAGAATGCAGAGAAATTAGAAACATCATACATTGCCACTCAGAATGTAAAATGGTGCAGCTACTTTGGAAAGTTTGGTAGCTACTCAAAAAGTTAAACAGAGAGCTACTGTGCGATCCATCAATTCAACTGCTAGGTACATGTGTTCATACAAAAATTTCTACACAAATGTTCATGTTAGCATATATATTATTCACAATAGCCAAAAGGCAGGAGCAAGTTAAATGTCCATCAACTGATAATAGAGGAGCAAAATGTACTGTATCCATGAAGTGGAATATTATATAGCCACAAAAAAGGAATGAAGTACTGATACTTGCTACCACGTAGATGAGCTTTGAACAAATTACACTAAGTGGAAGAAGCCAGACAAATAATTCCCTTTATATGAAATGTCCAGAACAGGCAAATCAATAGTGACAGAAAGTAATGAGTGGTGCCAGAGGCTGGGAGGTGATGAGATCTAGAGTGTCTTTTAGGGATGGTGTAAGTGTTCTGGAATTATATACAATTGATCCTTGAACAACATGAGTTTGAACTGCATGGGTCCACTTATACATGTGTTGTGTTTGTTTTTTTTTTTCAATAAATACAGACAGTACTACATGATCTGAGGTTGTTGGTTAAATCTATGGATGTGGAACTGCAGAGAGGGAGAGGTGACTGTGGGACTTGAGCATTCTCAGTTGTTGGTACCAGCGGCGGGTCTTGGAATCAATACCCATGGACTCCAAGAGTGATCCTAGTGGGAATGTTTGCCCAGTTCCATGAATGTTCTAAAAACCACTGAAACAGGACTTCCCTGGTGGTCCAGCAGCTAAGATTCCACGCTCCCTATGCAGGGGGCTTGGGCTCAATCCCTGATTAAAGAACTAGATCCCGCATGTGGAAACCAAGAGTTTGCATGCCAAAACTAAAGATCCCGGGTGCCCAAACTAAGACCCAGTGCAGCCAAGTAAATAAATTAAAAAAAAAATAATAACAAGCACTGGATTGCACACTTTCAAACGGTGACTCTTACGGTAAGTGAATTGTATGTTAATTTTTAAACAAAAAATTATTAAAAAAAATAATTATGATGCGGGCATAATGATAAATGACTACAGATGCAGAGTCTTGGGATAGACAAACCATAAGGAGGGCTGCAGTTTCTAATTACCTGGAGGGCACCTTCTCATTTCTCAGCTCCAGGTCGCTGCGCCATGAATGCAGGTTGTTGCCAAGTATTGCCAGATCCCCTGCACATTTTTCAAAAGTATCCAGAAATCCGAACTTTCACGTGAACGATCCCACTGTGGGAAACATTGATAACTATTATTGGTTACTCAATTAGGGAAAACATTGCAACATAGGCCAAGTAAAATATATTTGCAGGCTGGATTCCATCAGAGGCTCCTAGTTTGTCACCTATGGGATACGTTGTTCCAGTTGTTTAGTTGCTAAGTCACGTGTGACTCTTTTGTGACCCCATGGACTGTAGCCCGCCAGGTTCCTCTGTCCATGGGATTTCCCAAGCAAGAATACTGGAGTGGGCTGCCGTTTCCTTCTCCAGGGGATCTTCCCGACCCCGGGATCAAACTCACATCTCTTGCTTGGTAGGCAGATTCTTTACCACTGAGCCCTCTGGGAAGTCCATGGGATACGTATCTCAAGAATTTCTCAATTGTTTTTTTATTTTATTTTTAAAATATTGTGATGGTTCTGTATTATTTAATATCGAAAAGAGAAATACAAACAGGAAAGGATAAATCCCTCACAATTCCATCACTTGTTTAACATTTATGTAAACAAGAAATTTACAAAAGTTTGCCCTTTCCAACTCCAAGAAATATTGAAGAATAACTATTAGGTATTTAGTGCTTATTTCTGACTATTTCTATGAATAATATTTATAGAGGTATATATAGAGACAGAAAACAATATGCACACATTATTAATTATTTTATATATGGGTCATGCTAAGAAAATTTGTCTTCCCTAGTGGCTCAGTCTGTAAAGAGTTCGCCTGGAATTCCAGAGACCCAGGCTCAATCCTAGGTAAGCACTATCTAAGCTGTCTCTTATACACATCTGAAGTCCATGGGATACGTATCTCAAGAATTTCTCAATTGTTTTTTATTTTATTTTTAAAATATTGTGATGGTTCTGTATTATTTAATATCAAAAAGAGAAATACAAACAGGAAAGGATAAATCCCTCACAATTCCATCACTTGTTTAACATTTATGTAAACAAGAAATTTACAAAAGTTTGCCCTTTCCAACTCCAAGAAATATTGAAGAATAACTATTAGGTATTTAGTGCTTATTTCTGACTATTTCTATGAATAATATTTATAGAGGTATATATAGAGACAGAAAACAATATGCACACATTATTAATTATTTTATATATGGGTCATGCTAAGAAAATTTGTCTTCCCTAGTGGCTCAGTCTGTAAAGAGTTCGCCTGGAATTCCAGAGACCCAGGCTCAATCCTTGAGTTAGGAAGATCCCCTGGAGAAGGAAATGGCAACCCACTCCAGTATTCTTGCCTGGAGAATTCCAAATACCGAAGAGCCTGGTGGGATACAGTCCATGGGGTCACAAAGAGTTGGACATGACTGAGTGACTAACACTTTCATTTTCAAGAAAATTTAGCTGAATATTGTTCTTTAAAATATTTATTTATTTGGTTACATTGAGTCTTAGTTGCAGCTCATGGGCTTAGTTGCTGTTATGGGATCTACCACAACCAAGGATTAAACCCAAGTCCCCTGCACTGCAAGACAGATTCTCAACCACTGGGCCACCAGAGAAGATCCTGAATATTGAATTTTGGCTTCCCAATATGTTGTGGGTTTCTTTCCAGATCTGCAGTTCAACTCAACCTTGTTCTTTTTAATAGCTACATAACATTCTAAAAATTTTTGATGATAATTACCCAGCCAGTCCTATATTGAGAGGCACTGAAGCCGTTTCCAATGTTTTTGCTATTTAGAAAATAAACTGCACCGAAGGTCCTTGAGCCTATGTCTTTATATAATCAAAATATTTTGTGGAATTGATTTATATGCATGGAATGGCTAAGTCATAGGGTATATATGGCTTCTTAAAAATTTTTATTGAAGTATAGTTGATTTACAATGCTGTTATCTTCTTCTGTACAACAAAGTGATTCAGTAGGATTTATGAGTTTTTATTTATTTATTTTTTACCTTTTGGGTCACATCATGAGGAATGTGGTATTTTATTATAGTTTCCCAACCAGGAATAGAACCCGAGCCCCCTGCAGTGAAAGCAAGGAGTCTTAACCACTGGTCCATCAGGGAAGTCCCAGGATATATGTGTTTTAAAACTGCATTCTGTGACCATGAGATTTCTCTCTAAAACATGTAGCAATTTACACTCCCACCAACGTCGTTTATGAGCTCGTCATCTCCCACACACACTTGGCAGGACTTGATGTTATCCATCAGCTGAAGCTGTGCTGGTCTGACGCACATGTGGGCATGTGCTCAGTCACTGCAGTCGTGTCCAACTCTTTGTGGCCCCGTGGACTGCAGCCCGCCAGGCTCCTCTGTCCACCGGATTCTCCAGGCAGGAATACTGCAGTGGGTTGCCATGTCCTCCTCCAGAGGAATCTTTCTAGCCTAGGGGTAGAACCCCTGCCTCCTACAGTCCAGGCAGATTCTTTAGCACTGATTCACCAGGGAAGCCTCACTCTGATGTCTACCTGTCTTTTATTTGAAATCTCATTTGCATCCCAAGTCCACCGAAATAGAAAAGAAGCACTTTTCCCAATTAAATGTTTGATCAGGGCAAATATCCTGTCTCCTAAACTTAAAGGGATGAATAAAATACCTTCTTTTCAGGTGTGTGTGTGTGTGTGTGTGTGTGTGTTTAAAGACTATACATAGAGCAGCTATCACAGAGCAGAAGTTCAGTGAGCAGCAGTAGCACCAAGCATTACTAAAAATGGTACCCTGGTGATGGCAGAAGTTTCAGGTCTCTGGTTTACTGGAGCAGATAAGAAGTAGAACTCTGTGAGGCCAGGGCATACTTATTGGGATTTGACTCAAGGAATTTGAAATCAGACCTTCAGGGCTCAAATCCTGGCCTAACCACTTACTAGTTCTGTGGCCTAGGTGCAGCGCAAGTTACATAACCTCGCTGTGCATCAGTTTCCTCATCAGTCAAGTGGAGCTGAGGACAGTAATAACCACTGCTTCAGGAGGGTTAAACTAGGTAACACACAGAAGGTAAGGTGCTTAAAGCAGTGCCTATAAAGGTAAGCACTATCTAAGCACTACTATTATCACTGTTTCTCTCTCTCCACTCTTTCCTCCCATGCATCGTCCACAACCCTTCAGGAGAGGAGAGAAAGAACAAGCTACTTGCTCTCTGTCTTTAGAGTCACTTGAGTGTAAAAAACCAAGGACTTGAGGGACACGCCTGGTGGTCCAGTGGCTAAGACACCACACTTCCAATGCATTGGGCTCAGCCTGAGTCCCTGGTTGGGGAACTAGATCACACACGTCACAGCAAAGACTGAAGATCCTGTGTGCTGCAACAAGACCTCTTGAAGCCAAATAAATAAATAAAAAGAAATATTTAAAAAGGAATTTTATAAAAACCAAGGACTTGAAAGCAGGAGATGTAGATTCTAGTCTTGGCTCCAAAGAAATTACCTCAATGACCTTGGGCACGTCCATGCCCTTGTCTATGAGAGTTCCTCCCCTCTCGAATGGGATGGAAGTGGTGTCCAGACACTCATCACTGGGAGGGGTCCAGACCCAGACCAGACATCCCTTCATTGCCACTCCAGTTCCTGCCAGAGCCTGGGATTGAGTTAGACGATACGAGCTGGCCCCAGTATGGCACCAGTAAGAACACTGACTGTATAGTCTCCAGCCTGGTAAAAGAAGGCAGATTCTCTCCCAGACCATGCAGCCCAGAGCCACATTTTATAAGTCAGCAGCCCTGAGTGTGAGCCCTTCTCATGAGTAACCTGAGACTTGGGCTTTACCTTCTCTTAGACCCAGAGCCTACTCCGCCATCTTTTTTCTCACCCTTTCCCAGCTGCAGAAGATTTGGGACAAGAAAAGATACCATGCATCTGCTAGCTGGTGTCTCTTAACAGTGACTTTCCATCTCTCGATACAAGTCTTCTTTTGTAGAAAACGACGACAGCACCTGCCTGTTAGAGTCATTATAAAGATATCAATTAGGGAGCTAACAGCAGGAATAATGGGAATCAAGTGGTTTAAAATAAAAGGGATTTATTTGGTTATCTCACTTGTAAGCAGGCCATATGTAGGGCAGGCTCCACTATTTATAGTTGAAACGGCCCCAGATGTATTTCTGTTCTTCTTCCTTCTTATACAGGGTGTGAGAGGGGAAGGAATACACAAACATAAAGCAAAAGTTCGCACTCTCGTCTCTTTATCTGTTAATTATGCAAAGCAAGAAGTGAATATTTTCTGATCCCAACCCCTAAAGGTCATTTTTGCTTAGAACTTGTGGCATATTTTTTTTTTAGATATTTTTTTCCCACCCATCTACAGACCACATCTGAGTGTTACAGACACATATACAAATACATTGTAACCCAAATAAAATCATGCTTTGTGTTTTGATTTTCAAACTAGTTAGAGCTTATCTAGAGCAGTGATTAAAAATTCATAGTAATTCATAATCCATTGAGACAGAAAGCAGATTGGTGGTTGCCAGGTTCCCATTTGGAGAGATGAACAGTTCTGGAACTAGACAGCGGTGGTGGCTGTGCAGCACTGTAAAGGTACCCAGCGCCGCTGAGTTGCACACTGCACAGTGGTTAACCTGGTAATTGGTAAGCTTTTATGTAATGTGTATGTTACCACAGTTTTAAAACCATATATGCTTAAGAAGGACAAGGAGAAAAGGTAAGTGGATGAAGAAAGACACGTGTAAGGCAATAAGGAGGGATGGGGGCTCGGGCAAATGAAAATGTCAGGCTGGTGATCACAACTCAGCTCAGTCGATTGTCACCATGGGGGAACGTGGGCCAGATTTTAGAATTTTCAAGATAAGACAGAGATAGGAATTTTATATGAAAACAGCCCATCTGGGTATGTGAATTCTTTTTTTAAAAAAGATATGTATTATTTATTTATTTGGCCCAGCCAGGGCTCAGTTGCAGCACTTAGGATCTTTGCTCTTCACTGGGGCATTCAGGATCTCTAGTTGTGGCATGCGAGCTCTTAGCTGCAGCATGTGGGATCTAGTTCCTTGACCAGGGATGGAATATGGGCCCCCTGCATTGGGAGTGTAGATTCTTAGCCACTGGACTACGAGGGAAGACCCAAGTGAAGTTCTGAAAAACAGAGTGTGGGCCTGAAGGTCCCCAGTTTGCAACTTTAGCAGCAGATGACTTATAGGGTCCCTGGAGAAGGAAATGGCAACATGGACAGGGGAGCCTGGCAGGCTATAGTCCACGGGGTTGCAAAGAGTCAGACACGACTGAGCATACACCCATGCACGTGCACACACACAAGCTATTGTGTTCACCAGCGAGCTCTAGGAATGTGCTATATCAGGACAGGAGCCAGGCACAGGAAGGTGTCCTGCATGACTGATGCTCTGTGAGGGGAAGGCAGCTGTTTCTCTGATAAAGGAAACCAGCCAAGCAGACGCTGGAGTGCAGAGCCTCTGCCCTGAGGCTGGGGTTTGGCAACAGCAAACACTGGCCCCTCCCACTTTTACAGTAGGTGGAGTTTAATTTCCCTCCCAGTTGATATGGGCCTTGCAACATGAATAGCTTTAGCCAACGGAGATATGTCAGCAGCCACCGAGGCACACAAAGGTTTTATTTTATGTTAAAATATTTATGCATTCATTTGACTTGAGCTGAGTCAACTGCAGCATGCAGGGTCTTTAGTTGAGGCATGTGAACTCTTAACTGCAGCATGTGGGATCGAATTCCTTGACCAGGGATCAAACCCAGGCCCGTTGCATTGGGAGTGCAGAGTCTTAGTCACTGGACCATCAGGTAAGTCCCACAAAGGCTTTAAATACTCTAGTGATGGCCCTTGAGAAAAGTATGTCCCCTTCAGCCTGGGCTGCAGAGTGAACACATACAGAATAAACCTGAATCCCACCAATGGCTCAGAGCCAAGACCAGCTAACATGTAGGCGAGCGCAGAGTCACCCACAAAGTCTGCTCTATACCAGACACACTGCAGCTGACCTCAGTCTGGTGATCAGGAGGCTGTTTGCTGAAGCTGCTGAAGTTTGTGGGTAGATGATTAAACAGAATTATTGAGTCAATATCTGACTGATGACACTGTTGTCAAGTGTCTTTTGCACCCAAGGAGCCAAGTGGTTTGGTAAATCCAAACTCCAATCCGTGGTTCTCAAACTTCATAGTATTAAGATAGCCTACATTTTAAGCTACCTTTACACTCTTAAAAATTATTGAGGATCTCAATGCACATCTGTTTGCATTCCATCTCTCAATATTTACTATATCAGAAATTAAAACTGAGCAATTTGAAATGCAAAAATGGTACTCAACATTAGCCACCAGAGAAATACCAATCAAAACTACAGTAAGATGCCACCTCACACCCACTAGGGTGGCTATAGTCCAAAAAGACAGATAGTTATCGGCAAAGATGTAGAGAAATCAAAATCATCATACATCACCAGTGGGAATGTGAAATGGTGCAGCCACTTTGGAAAACAGTTTAGAAGTTCTTCAAAGGGTTAAACATAGAGTTAGTATTACCCCAAAATTCTGCATATATATATATATATATAAATGAGAAATAAAAACACATACCCACACAAAAACTTGTACACAAATGTTCAGAGCAGCATTATTCAGAATAGCTAGAAGGTGGAAACGATCTGAATTCCCCTCAGCTGATGAACAGATAAAGGTAATGTGGTCTGTTCATAATGGAATATTTGGCAATAAAAAAGAACAAGGTGTTGATACAGGCTACAATGTGGATAAACCTTAAAATATTATGCTGAGTAAAAGAAGTTGGGCACAAAAGCCCACAGACTGAATGATTCCATATTATGTTAAACGTTCAGAATAAGCAAATCTATACAGAAGAAAGACTCGTCACTGCCAGGGGTTAGGGGTGGTGGAAATAGGGAGTCACTGATAATGGGTAGTGGGGTTTCTTTGGTGGGGAAAGAAGAAAATTTTCTTAAATTGATTGTGGTGATAGTTGCATAACTTTGTGGACATAGCAACAACCATTGGATGGTAATACTGTAAATCGGCAATTTTTACGGTGTGTGAATTATATCACTATCACAATAAAGCTATTATGGAAAATAAATACACACACCAAAAAAAAAAAAATCTATGCACACATGCCATTAGTGGGCAGCGTAATGACACCATCACACGTAACCTCTGGAAAACTCCACCAAGCCCTTGTGGAAGAATGAAAGTGAAAGGGGAAACACATAAGGCCCAGGAATTAGAGCCAAATAGGGGAAAGCTCTAATGGGCTACCTTTATTAAAATTTTAATTAACTAATTTGGCTGTACCAAGTCCTAGTTGCATCAGGTGGGATCTTTTGTTGCAGCGCATGGATTCCATAGCTGCAACACATGAGCCTGCCTGCCCTGTAGCATGGGGGATCTTAATTTCCCAGTCAGGGATCGAACCGCTGTCCCCCACATTGCAAGGCAGGTTCTTAACCACTGGACCACCAGGCAAGCCTCTCTAATGGGTTATCTCTACTCCAGAGCCCCTTGTGGGGTCAACCAAGGTCAATGTTGTACCTGTATCACAATTCAGTTCTCCACTGCACAAACCTTGTGCTTCCCTCTTCCTTCCGCATGTGTCTAACACTTCAAGCCAAGCTTCAGTGTCAAATTGCAACAGGATTCATCAGCATATGGATGGAACAGAAGACCTAGAAGTTGCATTTAACACATAAACAAGCCCTAACATATTTTAAGCCTATTACACAACATATAGACTCCTATCTATACTGTGAGCCTGACATCCTGACCTAGAGAGAGAAGAAAAACAAATTTAAATAGCTGCCAGAAGCACTATTTACAATCGCCAAGACACAGAAGAAACTTAAGTGTTCATCAACAGATGAATGGATAAATGAGATGAGGTACATATATACAATGACTAATATACTCAGGCATAAAAAAATAGAATGAAATAATGCCATTTGCAGCAAGATGAATGGACCTATAACTTATCATACTAAGTGAATTAAGTCAAAGATAAATAATACAAATATCATATGGTATCACTTACATGTGGAATTTTTAAAAATGATACAAATGAACTTATTTACAAAACAGATACACTGACAGAAAACAAATTTATGGCTAACAAAAGGGGAAAAGGGAGGGATGAACTAAGAATTGGGGATTAAAAGATACATACCCTGGTGGCTTAGCTGGTAAAGAATCTACCTGCAATGCAGGAGACATGGGTTCAGTCACTGGGTTGGGAAGATCCCCTGGAGAAGGGAACGGCTACCCACTCCATTATTCTGGCCTAGAGAATTCCATGGACTATATAATCCATGGGGTTGCAAAGACTCAGACACAACTGAGCAACTTTCACTTTCACTACTATATATAAAATAAATAAACAACAAGGACCAGTATAGCTCAAGGAACTATATTCAATATTTTGTAGTAACATATAATGGAAACAAATCTAAATATATTCAACATATCACTTTGCTGTACACCTGAAACATTATAAGTCAACTATACTTTGATTTAAAACTTTTTAATTTTAAAAACCATAAAAATAAAAAAAAACAATTGCTATAAGCATTTCCTAGCATCACAAATGGAAAAAAGTCAAAGATGCCCAATCTCGTTAGAATTCAGTATTCAGAAACATTCTCATTAAAACTGACAGTATACTGTCTCATATCCAGCTAGTTGTCAAAAATGTAAAAGACTCCATATGAGGTTTTAATCCACAGAGTGAAACAAAAATTCGTGAGTCCATGTTGATTTAAGTAAATAGTCAAATATGTAAGTAATGGGGAGAAGGAATGGCTCTTTCTTTCAATAGAATTCCAACTAACAGATGTAGAAGGAGAAAGGGACATCCAAAATCACTATTATTAGGCAAAGGCCCAGTACAGCTGTTGCAGACCAGATCCAGGCTAAAATTCGTAGGTGCAAGTCTAAGGAGAATCAAGACTTGTATAGTCACAAAGTATCTTCCCCAAGATGCTTCTTAATTGCTAAGGGAAAAACAGGAACTTTACAGCAGAGATGTGCAGTAGACTGTGCCTTAACCAAGTGACCCAGGTCAATATCACCCACAAGACATAGTGACATGTCTGATATGTTACACTGAGAAAGATCCTGCACAAATGTTGCACAGCATCATTTATATGGTATTCCTGGCCAAAAAAAGAAAATTGCATAGCTTCATTTCAACCATGGAAAACAGGCAAACCCAAGCTGAGGGACATTTAATAAAAGAACTGATCGGTTCTCCTCAAAAGTGTCAAGGTTGGGACTTCCCCGGTGGTCCAGTGGCGAGACTCCATGCTCCCAGTGCAGGGGGCCCAGGTTCAATTCCTAATCAGGGAAGTAGATTCCCACTTGCTGCAACTAAAGATTCTACAGGCCACAACGAAGATCAAAGGTCCCACATGCTGCAAAAGATCCCATATGGCCCACTTGGAGTGGCCAAATAAATGAATAAGGTCATGAAAGACAAGGAAATGAAGAGGAACGGTCACTGAATCTTGGAGGCTAAGGGCATCAGACAACTGAGTGTAGGATCCTGGATTTGTTCCTGGAACATAAAGACATCAGCAGAAAAACTGTTAAAAGTCAACCCGGCTGGTAGTTGAATTAATAATATGATGCCATTTTAATGTCCTGGGTGTGATCATTCTGAAAGTGTTAGTTGCTCAGTCGTGTCCAACTCTTTGCAACGCCATGGACTGTAACCCACCAGGCTCCTCTGCCCATAGGATTTTCCAGGCAAGGATATTGGAGTGCATTGCTAGTCCCTTCTTCAGGGGATATTCCCAACCCAGGGACTGAACCTGTGTCTCCTGCATAGCAAGCAGATTCTTTATCAGCTGAGCCATCAGGGAAGCCCTCTGCTATAATACTATATTAATACTGTAATAGAGTTTGATCACTCTACTATAGTATTAATATCAGGGGAATCAGGGTGAGAGATACACAGGGAATTCTCTGTACTAGCAGCAAATTTCCCCTAAGTCTAAAATTACCTAGTATAGCAACTTCCACCTCACTCCCTCTGGGCCTGATCTCTGGAGAGAGGTGAGGGTGTCCTGAATGAGAACCGCAGTAAAGAGGTGATTTAAATCACTTATATAGGACAGTCCTTCCACGTCTTTGTTTACATTCAGCCGATTTTCTTGTTTCTTTTTCTTCACACCCGACTAGTCCTAGAACCCTCTCCAATATGCCCACACAATTTTTTGTTAAGATGGACCCCACTGAAGAGACCTGTGGGTACAAGCCTACACTTCTTATGGGATCGGGTCCCATTCCTTTTTAACCCCCAAGGAGTCTTACTGCACACGTACAGAAAGGGAAGTTTTCCTTGACCTCAGGAGTGGTCATCTTATCTCTTTATTTCAGCCGAGCTCAGTTTCTGTCACTAGCTTTGTCCTTGGATGTCTGTGTGAGAACAAAGATTTTACTCCACTTGACAAACACCAGCTGACTGGAGGCCCATCTATCTCCTAGCTCAGGTCCACTTGCCATGAGGGAAATCCAGATGCAGGTCCTAAGGGAACTATGGTGAGGGCCGTACAGTGGGGAACTGAGGTGTGTGTGCTGTGCTCAGTCATGCCTGACACTTTGCGATCCTCTGTCCAGGGGTCTTCCCAACCCAGGGACTGAACCTGTGTCTCCTGCACTGCAGGTGGATACTTTACGATTGAGCCACCTGGGAGGAGCTGACATCTCTGGCCAAGAGGCTGAAGGAGTCCCCCACCCCCTTCAAGCTTTCTGATGAGTGAGGCCTTCACAGTGAGGATGAGCCAGGGCTTCAAGGGTCAAGGATCAAGGATCATCCAGATAAGCCATCCTCTAATACCTGACTCACAGAAAGTGTGTGAGATGACCAACATTTATTATTTTGAGCAGCTTTAGAGAAAACAATTGCTGTTGTGAATGGTGGCCACCAGGTGGCACATGGATACCAAGGATGGAAAGGCTCCAAAAAAAAAACAAACAAACCAAAACAGCTGCCAACATTATAAAGAGGTCAGGGCTCTGAGTTGATTTATAAATTTATTCCAAGCCTAATAAAGATGTCATCAAGTTTTTCTTTTCACAACTAAGAAATTTGATTGTAAGGCTCATTTGGAAGTACAGCAGGCAAATGTAGGGAGAAAAATTAAAAAGAAGGAGAAGGGGGCTAAAAACAGATATTAAAAACAATATAAAACAATATGTTGTGGATACATCAGTGACATACACAGATCAATTCAGAAATAGAAACAATTGCTTATGGAAACTTATACACGCATGTAATGCTTTTTTAATTCAGGAAGAAACTTTAGGGAAGCTTTTAATTTAGTGCTGTTGGATCAACTAGATGAACAAGCAAACAAAAAACCTTGAGTCCGTTCCCCACAGAGCTTAAATTCAAAGTGTATCAATGACCTAAGTGGAAAAATACAAGCTCATAAATAATAAAACACTAGTGAGTCTCCTAATGACCTGAGAGTGTGAGAGTGGGGTATATTTGCCAAACGGTTCATCAAAATTCAGAGGTGATGAAAGAGCATTTTGTTAAATGACCAAGCAAAAATAAAAACCTTTCACAGGTTCAAAACATAAACCCACCATCATCAAATGAAAAACCACAGATGACAAAATGGAAAAAGAAATATTTACAACTAGAATCACATAGGGTTCAGTTCAGTTCGGTGGCTCAGTCGTGTCCGAGTCTTTGCGACCCCATGAATCGCAGCACGCCAGGGCTCCCTGTCCATCACCAACTCCCAGAGTTCACTCAGACTCACCTCCATCGAGGCAGTGATGCCATCCAGCCTTCTCATCCTCTGTCATCCCCTTCTCCTCCTGCCCCCAATCCCTCCCAGCATCAGAGTCTTTTCCAGTGAGTCAATTCTTCACATCAGGTGGCCAAAGTACTGGAGTTTCAGCTTTAACATCATTCCTTCTAAAGAAATCCCAGGGCTGATCTCCTTCAGAATGGACTGGTTGGATCTCCTTGCAGTCCAAGGGACTCTCAAGAGTCTTCTCCAACACCACACTTCAAAAGCATCAATTCTTCGGCGTTCAGCCTTCTTCACAGTCCAGCTCTCACATTCATACATGACCACAGGAAAAACCATAGCCTTGACTAGACAGACCTTAGTCAGCAAAGTAATGTCTCTGCTTTTTAATATGCTGTCTAGGTTGGTCATAACTTTTCTTCCAAGGAGTAAGCGTCTTTTAATTTCATGGCTGCAGTCACTATCTGCAGTGATTTTGGAGCCTCCAGAAATAAAGTCCAACACTGTTTCCACTGTTTCCCCTTCTATTTCCCATGAAGTGATGGAACCAGATGTCATGTTCTTTGTTTTCTTCATGTTGAGCTTTAAGCCAACTTTTTCACTCTCCTCTTTCACTTTCATCAAGAGGCTTTTTAGTTCTTCACTTTCTGCCATAAGGGTGGTGTCATCTGCATATCTGAGGTGATTGATATTTCTCCTGCCAATCCTGATTCCAGCTTGTGCTTCTTCCAGCCCAGCGTTTCTCATGATGTACTCTGCATATAAGTTAAATAAGCAGGGTGACAATATACAGCCTTGACTTACTCCTTTTCCTATTTGGAACCAGTCTGTTGTTCCATGTCCAGTTCTAACTGCTGCTTCCTGACCCTGTCTCTTATACACATCTTTTTCACTCTCCTCTTTCACTTTCATCAAGAGGCTTTTTAGTTCCTCTTCACTTTCTGCCATTGGGTGGTGTCATCTGCATATCTGAGGTGATTGATATTTCTCCCAGCAATCTTGATTCCAGCTTGTGTTTCTTCTAGCCCAACATTTCTCATGATGTACTTACTCTGCATAGAAGTTAAATAAGCAGGGTGACAATATACAGCCTTAAAGCACTGCTTTTCCTATTTGGAACCAGTCTGTTGTTCCATGTCCAGTTCTAACTGCTGCTTCCTGACCTGCATACAGATTTCTCAAGAGGCAGGTCAGGTGGTCTGGTATGCCCATCTCTTTCAGAATTTTCCACAGTTTATTGTGATCCACACAGTCAAAGGCTTTGGCATAGTCAATAAAGCAGAAATAGATGTTTTTCTGGAACTCTCTTGCTTTTTCGATGATCCAGTGGATGTTGGCAATTTGATCTCTGGTTCCTCTGCCTTTTCGAAAACCAGCTTGAACATCAGAAAGTTCACGGTTCACGTATTGCTGAAGCCTGGCTTGGAGAATTTTGAGTATTACTTTACTAGCGTGTGAGATGAGTGCAATTGTGCGGTACTCTGAGCATTCTTTGGTGTTGCCTTTCTTTGTGTGTGTACATGACATGCATAATATTTCCATGTATATGAAAGCACGCACAGCTAAACTATATGCAGTTCCACAATGAAAAAGTGTGTGGCAACATCATAAAGAAAAACAAGGATACAAACCAGAAACAATACACTTCGCATCCGCTTGCTTACATCCAAGCAGAAAGAATTTTGCCATTCTTAGCTGCAAGGGAGTCTTAGAAACATGGTGGTAAACGGACATATGCAGGAAGCTAGTAGACTCTGCCACAGGCAGAAACTCCACAGCCTTGAAAGTCAGGGACGAGATTTTGAGCCTTTACAGGAGTCTGGAGGCCCAGAGAACTGGCCTCAGGGCAGTGAGAGATCCTGCCTGCACCCACGAGGGACAGTGAAGTCCCTGCTCTTTCGGCCTGGATGGTGGAAGGATGAGATGGTGGAGGGGAAGTGAAGGAAGCCACGGCTTCCTGAGTCCAGTTAATGATGGAAAGAGAAAGTAGGTAAGAAGGCGTGCCGTGGCTTGCTGCTCGCCCTGCCTTCTCCCTGCGGCATTCTGCCTGGGGCATTCTGCCTCTTGATAGAGCAGGAACCTCTCCGGAGAGGGATGTCCCTGTGCCCACAGCCCTCCAGCACTTGAAGCCGGAGCCAGAGGACGGAGAAGAAGCCTAACTCCCCTCTTTCCAGCAGTTTAGGGACAGAGGTCTTCAGCAGGACGGAAGAAGGGAAGGAGTCAGGAGGGACAGAACCCCCAGGTTTCCGGCCGTATTCTCAGAGCACGGCACCAAAACTCAAGATGAGGAGGTGACCACAAGGTGGATTTCAAAGACAGCAGCGAGGAGCCCTGGCGCAAGGGAGGTACATGACCCCCGAGGCAAGCAGCTGTCCTGGGCTCCCCTGAGCAGGGGAGCCAGGGAGGGCGGCAGGGCTCAGGGCGGGAGCGATGCGCCACTGCCACTGGCGGCCCACTGCCCCCTCTTCCTGGGGTCGCCTCCGAGATACACTACCCACCCTGGAATCCTCCTGGCAGGGACAACTTCGACACTAACACAACAGGCATTTAACCCTGCAGAGAGGAGCTCAGGGAGGGTGTCGCTCCATCTGTCAAGATCGGTTTAGAACAGGAACTTCACAAGGGCCACACTGGGGGTACTTCCAGCTGGAGAAGCAGTCAGTTAGGCAGCGGATGGCGGACCCTGCCAGCGACCGCACCCCCTTCACACCCCGACTGCAGAGCACAGCCCCCTGCGCACAGCAGGCCCTCAGTAACTGTTCATGGAAAGAACGGGTGTGCAGCTCGTCCCCCCAGACTGGCGTGTCCATATCTTGGATCTGTCCCTAGATCCATTCTTCAAAATGATTTCACATGTGAAATCTGTGGCAGCCTGCATGTGAAATATGAATTCGTTACTGGCCATTCACCTGAAATCTTCAAGAGAATTACAAAGTGCCAGGCACCTCCATCGTTATTGAAAATGTCCACATTGGTTCCATTTCGAGTTCCAACCGGTCACATACATCCCAGGCCTAGTGGAATGCCCGGTGAAGATGTGACTTGTCTTCTTTCCCCTTTGCTAGCAGAGAAGCAGAGCTGCTTGCTTAGATGAAGAAATCAGACTAGCCCACTTTTGCCTGGTCTCTATACACACATGTGGAGTTTGTACAATTTATGGGTGAGGGTGTCTCAGGAAGGAGATAGCCGACACCCTCTTAATCTGACAATTTAAGCCAGTTTTTTTTTTTTTCATTCTGAAAGAAACAAAGGAGATATCCCCATACTGGCATGTCTGAGTGTGTTAAGCAGTTTGTGTGAATTATAAAAGATAGTGAAGGACAGGGGAACCTGGCGTGCTGCAGTCCACGGGATGGCAAAGAGTCAGACATGACCAGGTGGCTCAACAACAATAATAAGAAAAAACATCGTCTAGGAAATCTGTCTTTATGGATGCTACCAAGAGAAATTCTAAATGTAATATTTGGGTAATTCAGGAGAATCATATCCCTGCGGTAAGAGCCTTCTGTTTACCAGCTAGGTGAATGTGCTCAGCGATGCACGAAGGGAAATTCAAAAGATGAAGGCGGATTAAGGAAGATAACCTCTGACAAGGGAGCTAAGAAGTTCCTCCCATCAGTAATGGTCAGAAGATATGGGAATACAGGATGTCAAGAAGTAAAACCCTACTTCTTGCCAAAATCACAGTAAGTATTACCCCACCGCCACCCCTGCCATTTTTCCCCAGGAGGAGACTCCGTCTCAAGCATGGAGGGAGCTCTGAAGAATCAGCCCTGGACGGGACACAGAGGAGCAGCCGTGAGGGATCCAGTCGGGTGGAAAAGGCCTGCAACTTGGAGGCGGGGGTCTGAGGGTGAGAGCGAGTTGGCTACCAGAGGGTTTGGGCCCTGGAGACATAGTGACCTGGGCTTCCTCATCTGTAAAATGGCACAGTAATGCATATGATCGTTATTTCTTACTAGCAGTAACATTACATTAATACTAGATTATCATAAGAATTAATTGGGTCAGCACCTGATAAATGAAAAGCCCTTATCGATTTGAGGTGACTTTTCTGTATTATCCAATACTGCCAAACTTACCAGGAGTAAGTTACTTCTTTCCGGAGACCATTCTAAATGCTAAATCCAGTCCCATGAAACAATATGACAGTCTTAATTTAGAGCCATTATTTAAAAAGTGAAAGTGTTAACTAGTCATTAAATGGTAACTGTTTTCATTTTAAAGGCTACAAAAATGTTAGTTTGCCAAGTCAGATCGTTTCAGAGTTTAAAGAGATAGCGGAGGTTACCTAAAATGTAACCTTGTATAATATACTAAAAATTACCTCTTCAACTAGGATTTGTTACTGTCTGAATTTTAAGATGCTTGGGAAAGACTGAAGGCAGGAGAAGGGGATGATATAGGATGAGATGGTTGGATGGCATCACTGACTCAATGGACATGAGTTGGAGTAAATTCCAGGAGTTGGTGATGGACAGGGAGGCCTGGCATGCTGCAGTCCATGGGGTTGACAGGACTGAGCAACTGACCTGAACTGAATTTTAAGATAAAGGGCCATCTGCAAAGTTAACAAACAGACGTTATCTAATACTTGGAATCCCCATTATCAGTTTCAGCATGGTCATGATACCTTGGACAGCTTTGAGTTCCAAAACAAAGTCCCCAAGAACACTGGAGAGTGAACTCTTACTGGAGGAGAATCATTGGCCTGCTATTATGGAGAAGGCAATGGCACCCCACTCCAGGACTCTTGCCTGGAAAATCCCATGGATGGAGGAGCCTGGTAGGCTGCAGTCCATGGGGTCACTAAGAGTCAGACACGACTGAGCGACTTCACTTTCGCTTTTCACTTTCATGCACTGGAGAAGGAACCCACCCCAGTGTTCTTGCCTGGTGAATCCCAGGGACAGGGGAGCCTGGTGGGCTGCCGTCTATGGGGTCACACAGAGTTAGACACAACTGAAGCGACTCAGCAGCTATTATGAACACGCCCCGGGACAGCTCTGTGGGTTTTCTATGACAGGACACACTCCTTCTTCTTTGAAATGCAGGTGGGAAGAGGAATAAGATAGCTTTCCACAGCCCAAACATGAAAACCTTTATTCAACTCAATTCAACAAACAAAAAGTTAAACACAATCATTTTATCTGCTACCACAGCCAACTATTTTGTGCCTATATCAGCTTCATCTTTCTAAGGGAAATCTCTTCTTTAAAAAAAGAAACAGCTTCAGCACAAATTGTTGGAAGATCTGCAGCTTCCCAGAACATCGATGACTTTGATCCCCACCTCCAAACCCAAGCAGGTAACAGAAGCAGCGGAACTAATAGGAGGCTCAGACAGTCAGGAATCCACCTGCAATGCGGGAGACCCGGGTTAGATCCTGGGGCTGGGAAGATCCCCTGGAGAAGGGAATGGCTACCCACGCCGTATTCTTGCCTGGAGAATCCCACGGACAGAGGAGCCTGGCGGGCTGCGGTCCGTGGGGTCGCAAAGAGTCGTTCAGGAGGCTGTGCCTTCTACTGTGAAGTCCCCAGCTGCGCAGCCCGCAGGAAACAGCGCAGGGGGTCTGCGGGGGCCTAGGGAGCACCCCGCTTCCACACCCGGCCTGCAGACCCGCTCCTCCCTTCCGTCTCCACGCACGTGCGTGTCTCGGAGCTGTCACACCAGCGGAGGGGCAGGGGATGCCTCCGCCCGCCACCCCTGGAAACCGCAGTATTTGCGGCCTCCGGGATGAAAAAGGGGGACCCAACACTGCCGTCTCTGTAAATCTCATAACAGAAGAGGCAATCCGAGAATATCTGATGATATTCAAATATCATCCACGCGTTATCATTTTCCTCAACACTCCAAACACTCCTGCGACTGCCGAGCAGATCACACAGCTTGGCAAACCTTCATTTCATGAACGACACTTAATAGGAAACCATCTTACTGGGAAACAGGAAGGGCGATAGAGCGGACCGAGGCGGCGCCAGTGTCAGTGCGCGTCCAGGACGACGAGGACCCACTCGCCTCCCGCACCGCGACGCCGGCCGAAACTTCCAGGAGAGGGGCCTTTACAAGCCTCCCCCGCCCTGCCCTCGGCACAGACGCAAGCAGGGCTCTTTGGAGCCGGCGCAGCCTGGCCCCGCGCAGGTGGCTCCACAGAGCGGCCGTCCCCTGAGCACAGGCGCCCTGTGCAACGGTCAGGGCAGAAGTCACGTCTCTCTTCAGCTCTGAAGCTCCAGGCCTCTGCAGGCAGGTCCCCGGGGCCTTCCTTAGAGAAGACCTGGGCGCCTCAAAAGCAGCGGTTTCCCAACAGCTCCCAGGGGTCCCAGGCTCCCAGGGCACAGCCCAGGAGAAGACCCTGGGCTCTGGCGCTGGGTTCCCGCCAAAGCATTGCTCTTTTTACTCCACTCACATAGTAGGGTCCTGCATAAGATTCCATTTGGTGCTAAATATAAAACCTAAGTGATGTCTTCAAAGATGTGTGAAAACCACTGCAACAAGCGGTCCCTCCCAGAGACTCTCTTAAGGCCCTCCCCGCCAGCCCTGCCAAGGGAGGTTCACGCGCTCCTTTCCCTCTGAGGAACCTCGCCCTCTTCCCTCTTCCAAACTTCCAAACATGAACTGAAACGACTAAATGTATTTATTTATAATATTCAAAAATGAACCCCGAGGTTTGCACAGCAAATCTTTTCAAGGTGATGATTCTTTTTTTTCTCATGTAGACTCTAGCCCGGCTTTGACTACAGCCGTGCCTCAAATTCCAACTTTCCCGTAAGCCGTCAGGAACAGAGGCATATTCCTGACATTTCATCTTTATGGATTTTACTGTTACAAGCCAAGAGAGGAATGAAGCTGCCTGTTTCCCTTTACCTCTCCACAAAACTGGCATTTGATTGGTATTCTGGGCTAATTATTAGAAATTTGGCATAGTCATCAAAAAACGCCAACTTCCATCAGTATCTATTATCTGACAACTGAAAATGAACTGGAATTGTATTGAACATCTTGTTAACGTGTGTTGGTCAAATAAGTTGTACATCGCAGTATAATGATCAATTTTTCTAATCTCAAAGCCAAAAATAAATGAACAGAAACGCCAAAGATCTGAAGGAATTTAATTGTACTCAACAGTCCATTTAAAAATGAACTGTTCTGAGCAAACTACTTCACAGACAATGGCACACGAAGGCAGATTCTTGAAACTAACAAATCCCATTCATTTCCTTCAGTTTGTAAAAACAAGCAACTGACAAGTTTCCTGCCAATGAGCATGGCTGAAGATAAGAAAGCTCCTTACAGGAAATCCTTTGCTAAAGAGAACAGTTATGCCACTGAGGCATAACTGTTTCACCAAATCTGAGTCACTTAACCATGTGACCACATGGGATCATGAAACACATGCTTAATACCCCCCAGTGATGCGTATTGCTTCTAGTGTCTATATTTCCTATGACACAGACGCAGGGTGGTAAGGAAATACGACGGTACATTTAGGATTCTTTCCACCCCCTCTCCCTGCTCCCCCTCTATGCAATTAGTTGATGAAAACAAGGGAAATTTTCTCCTTGTTGTTTTTAAAAAGATCAAAGTGTTAGTTAATTGAGATTAAAATTGACCATTTTCAATTAAGATTAAGCCATCAGTTCAATTCAGTTCAGTCGCTCAGTTGTGTCTGACTCTTTGTGACCCATGAATCACAGCATGCCAGGCCTCCCTGTTCATCACCATCTCCCAGACTTTACTCAGACCCACGTCCATCGAGTCCGTGATGCCATCCAGCCATCTCATCCTCCATTGTCCCCCTCTCCTCCTGCCCCCAGTCCCTCCCAGCATCAGAGACTTTCCAATGAGTCAACTCTTCGCATGAGGTGGCCAAAGTACTGGAGTTTCAGCTTTAGCATCATTCCCTCCAAAGAAATTCCAGGGCTGATCTCCTTCAGAATGGACTGGTTGGATCTCCTTGCAGTCCAAGGGACTCTCAAGAGTCTTCTCCAACACCGCAGTTCAAAAGCATCAATTCTTCAGCGCTCAGCCCTCTACACAGTCCAGCTCTCACATCCATACATGACCACAGGAAAAACCATAGCCTTGACTAGACAGACCTTAGTTGGCAAAGTAATGTCTCTGCTTTTGAATATACTATCTAGGTTGGTCATAACTTTTCTTCCAAGGAGTAAGCATCTTTTAATTTCATGGCTGCAATCACCATCTGCAGTGAGTTTGGAGCCCCCCAAAAATAAAGTCTGCCACTGTTTCCACTGTTTCCCCATCTATTTCCCATGAAGTAATAAGACCAGAGGCCATGATCTTCGTTTTCTGAATGTTGAGCTTTAAGCCAACTTTTTCATTCTCCTCTTTCACTTTCATCAAGAGGCTTTTTAGTTCCTCTTCACTTTCTGCCATAAGGGTGGTGTCATCTGCATATCTGAGGTTATTGACATTTCTCCTGGCAATCTTGATTCCAGCTTGTGTTTCTTCCAGTCCAGCATTTCTCAAGATGTACTCTGCATAGAAGTTAAATAAACAGGGTGACAATATACTGCCTTGATGTACTCCTTTTCCTATTTGGAACCAGTCTGTTGTTCCATGTCCAGTTCTAACTGTTGCTTCCTGACCTGCATACAGATTTCTCAAGAGGCAGGTTAGGTGGTCTGGTATGCCCATCTCTTTCAGAACTTTCCACAGTTTATTGTGATCCACATACAAAGCTATAAATCATCATGACTGTAAGAAGGATATTTCTAAATGAATATCAAGCACTTCAACATTTAAAGACCACCATGGACAACACTAGAAAAAATATAACAAATGTACTGGCTTTATACTTACAAGCTTCAATGTTGTCCCCCAAAGTCACAATTCAGCCTCCTTGGCTAATGTCTCGCTTAGCAAGGTGAAAGGGGGAGATCCCCAAACATTTCCCCTTTCCTCTACTCACTATCACTAAAACCACCACCAAGATACTGAACATAGTCACAACCCTGAGCTGGGGAGCCTCTGGATTATCCTAAGAATTGCAGCACTCTTCTCTAACCACAGAAAAGGAAACTTTTTCTAAGTTAAGGGAATCATAATAACTGGAGTTTTGAAAGAGCTCCGAATTCTGTGTAGGAGTGTCCTTCCCCAGCTCGGTTGCTGAGAGCAACCTTCCTTATCCCACCCAAAGCACTGGATTCGCTGACCATCCTGCACAGGGGGCCTCAGAGCAAAGCTCCAAATGCCACAGTTGCATCCAGTCGCTACAGTTCAAGTCTGAAGTCTCTTGCAATCATAAACTCTTCATTATACTGTTCCCACGTGGCTCTTCCACCCCAGGTAACAGCCTAGTCTTTAGGGCTCCACAAAGAGCAGACGTAGGAACCAGTTTGCTCCCACGATTAAGTGATCAAATACATGCTTCTCGGCCTTCCCTGGCGCAACTCCGAGGTAACAAAATGCAAAGTGCCTTGCTTTCAGCCCTTTCCCTCACGTCTTTTCAATAAAGACACAGTTATGAAATCCAGGAGGCTGCATTTTCGGTTGTTGCTGTAAAATGACCTTGATTTGACAGGCACAGTCTCAGGTTTCAACAGATGCTGTGGGAAAGCTTACAGGAGGCAGCGTGTTCTGCAGGCATCTGTGGTGACATGCAGGTTTTTTTTTTTTTAAGTGGTGGTTATGGTAGTGTGTGTGTGCTGGGGGGTGGCGGGGAGGTTACTGGTTTCAGTTTCCATGACAACCATGTCTCTACTCATCGGTTATTAGATACCATCCACTTCCTGTGTCTAAATTTTTAAGCCAATCAGAAAAGTCTTTATACATTTAACAACTTATGGGACAGTCTTTCTTTAATTGGGGTGTTTCAAGCCTCAAATGGAGTTGTCCACCGGCCTTATGTTTCTCCTTATATACAACATTTCACATTTACCAATTCACATTAAGGTGAGGGAGGCCCTTTTGCTTGAATCTGAAAAGCATTCTCCTCAAACCAGATGTCACAATTTCTTATGAGTGCACAGTGATTGTGATTGTTGGCTCTTCACGCACGGCCTTTTGCTTTCGCTGTTACAGACTAAAATTTAGACATTTAGTGCATGGTACATGCACAAGACACATAATCAAAGCAAAGACACAGGTAAGCACCCTTCCGCTGACGGTAATATTTCACCCTTCAGATCCAAAAAACGGTTAGGAAAAATTATTCTGAGTTGAATAACTTTGCATTCTACAACTCCCAAGCAGAAATCACCGAGATCGTACTGTAAAGCGATATGTCTATAAATGCAAGCTAGTAGCTGACGTCTGCAAAATATTTGTCACCAAAATGGCCTACTTCATCTGAATAGAAGCAACAACAAAAAACTAAATACAGGGTGTCTCAACCCAAGTGCGCCCGAGTTAAAAATCAACCTTGCAGAAATCTGGGCCCGAGAAGGCTACTCTGAAATTACAGCACGATTTTCAAAGACGGTTTGGGGCGACTGTTTCCCTAAGTCTCCATCTAACTGACCAATCGGTGTGAGAGCAGCGTGGGCTGGAGTCATTTGTGCAGTCTTCCCAGCTCTGCGCTCTGCCCTCTCTAAGGCAGAGCAGGCGATCAATGAAAAACAGGGAACAAAAGGAATATAAGAGGATGTCTTCCTTAGCAAAGGAAAGTGATTCCCTTTTTCCTCAATGAGCCAGTCCCACCCAGCCCAGGACAGCTCCACATGGGCGCTCCAGGCAGACCCAACCTCGGGGCTGAAGCACATTTCACGTTTCAATCCTGTGTCCCAGCTGCTGGCGAACGCGTCACCTCTAAGCACATCCTGTGACAGAGGGCTCCCCGAGCCCAGCCAACTGAAACTAATAAATTAAATAAATTAATAATCCCACCACGAAAAGCTGCCGAGAAAGACCGCGTTTTCCCTTCCCCAAATGTCCATCGGGCAGTGTAAACAAAGCATGAAAAATAGTCTCTCCAGCCTCCCCAGCCAGGAATCCTGGTTTTTCTCCGCCAAACAAGGCTTCTCCAAAAAGAGAAATATTCTTCCTGCCTTCAAAGGAAACTCTCGTCTGTAGATGTCATATCAGGATAACCAGTTACAATATTTGAAAAGAGGTTTAAACTGCCCCCACATTTGACACTCTGTTTATAATTGATAGCAAAACAGTTGCGACAGCAATGCTGTAAAGTCTGCCAGCCAAACTCCACATTTAACACGTTAGTTCCTTGAAAATAAAAGTACTGTCTTGGGGAGCCCACAAAAGTAAAGACTCTGGAAGTAATTAACAGAATTGCTGAAATTATTTGACCATTTTAATAAATTATCCATTTGTCTGCTGGTTTTTTTTTTAATTTTTTATTTTTAAAGTGACTATCCACACATTCCTGAGAAACTTTTTTTTTTTTAATGAACTTACTTTTGAGACAGAACTAATGAAAAATACGCAACCCGCCGTCCCCCGGGTCTCTCCCATGTGAAGTGCAGGCTATGAATCCGTGCGAAGCCAGCTGGGGACACGGGGACGGGCACCCTAGACAGAGCCCCGGGCGCCCCCAAAACGCAGCCGAGCCCGAGAGGCGAGGGCGCCCCGCGACAATGCCGAAGCAGAGCAGGGGCTGCGGGGCGGGAGAGGGGCCCCCCGGGCGTTACCTGCGGTCGGCCGCGCGCCCCGGGCTCCTCGCGGCCGCATCGGGGGGCCGCGGCGGCGCTGGACTCGCGGGGGCCCCGCCGCCGGGCCGCGCCGTCTCCGGGCCGAGCTGCCGCCGATCGCGGCCGGAACCCGGCTCCAGCCCGGCGCCCGCCCGGGTCGGCGGCTCCGCGGGCGCGGGCCCGCCGGGTCCTAGCGCGCGCCGCCCGCCTGCAGCCGCACGTCCGGCCCCGCGCAGGCCGAGCCGCGGCCGCGGCAGGTGCCGGCGAGCCGGGCGGCGTGTCGGATCCCCGGCCGGGACACCGAGACGAAAGCAGGGGCTGTTTTCCCTTCCCCAAATGTCCATCGGGCAGTGTAAACAAAGCATGAAAAATAGTCTCTCCAGCCTCCCCAGCCAGGAATCCTGGTTTTTCTCCGCCAAACAAGGCTTCTCCAAAAAGAGAAATATTCTTCCTGCCTTCAAAGGAAACTCTCGTCTGTAGATGTCATATCAGGATAACCAGTTACAATATTTGAAAAGAGGTTTAAACTGCCCCCACATTTGACACTCTGTTTATAATTGATAGCAAAACAGTTGCGACAGCAATGCTGTAAAGTCTGCCAGCCAAACTCCACATTTAACACGTTAGTTCCTTGAAAATAAAAGTACTGTCTTGGGGAGCCCACAAAAGTAAAGACTCTGGAAGTAATTAACAGAATTGCTGAAATTATTTGACCATTTTAATAAATTATCCATTTGTCTGCTGGTTTTTTTTTTAATTTTTTATTTTTAAAGTGACTATCCACACATTCCTGAGAAACTTTTTTTTTTTTTAATGAACTTACTTTTGAGACAGAACTAATGAAAAATACGCAACCCGCCGTCCCCCGGGTCTCTCCCATGTGAAGTGCAGGCTATGAATCCGTGCGAAGCCAGCTGGGGACACGGGGACGGGCACCCTAGACAGAGCCCCGGGCGCCCCCAAAACGCAGCCGAGCCCGAGAGGCGAGGGCGCCCCGCGACAATGCCGAAGCAGAGCAGGGGCTGCGGGGCGGGAGAGGGGCCCCCCGGGCGTTACCTGCGGTCGGCCGCGCGCCCCGGGCTCCTCGCGGCCGCATCGGGGGGCCGCGGCGGCGCTGGACTCGCGGGGGCCCCGCCGCCGGGCCGCGCCGTCTCCGGGCCGAGCTGCCGCCGATCGCGGCCGGAACCCGGCTCCAGCCCGGCGCCCGCCCGGGTCGGCGGCTCCGCGGGCGCGGGCCCGCCGGGTCCTAGCGCGCGCCGCCCGCCTGCAGCCGCACGTCCGGCCCCGCGCAGGCCGAGCCGCGGCCGCGGCAGGTGCCGGCGAGCCGGGCGGCGTGTCGGATCCCCGGCCGGGACACCGAGACGAAAGCAGGGGCGCCCGCGGGACGCGCGGGAGGCGGGCGTTCGCATCTGCAGCCCCCGCCTCGGGCACCGGGCGGTCCCCGGTTCCCGCAGTTTCCCCTGCTGCTCTTGAGACAGTCTACATCCAGAGGGTGAGAGACCCTGCGGGATCAGAAGTGACAGGTTTCAAAAATATAACGCCCACCCCCCCAATTTTTTTTTTTAAGATCGAAAATGGTGTGTTTAAGTTTTAAACAGTTCTCCAGTGATTTTTCCCCCCAACGCGTCCTTCTGCATTTTGCTCTGACTTTATCATGTGCTGTTTTAAATAACAAAGGCCCATATGGCTAAACACGTAGTCATTTGATTTTCAAAAGACCTCAAAAATTGCAGCGGAATATGCACTCGTGCGTCTCCTAAGACATCAACGAGCAAGAATTAATGGCGGCATATGGTGTGCTTGGTGGAGGAAACTCAATTACAATTAAAACAAATGCAAAAATTCACAAATTCGCTAAACTGAAAGTAAGTGATGACCCTAGATGTATACACAAATCACTTTCTGTGAGATTAGGGGAAATGTAAGTTCCAGATTCCTCTAACTGCAGAAAGTCTGTCGACAAGAAGAGATTTCCCTTTTTTGCTCCCAAAAGGGCCTTCAGCACCCGCTCTGCACAGGCGTTTCCTATGGCCCACCTGGAAGGCAACTTCTAAACTTGCAAATGCTCATCTGAGAGGACAATTCTATTAGCTCGCAATTCAAAATAAAAGTGCTTTAATTTGAAAAGTCTGTTTAAAAGGCTTCAAGTTGGGGAGCTTTGTTTCCCTCTTTGACATCACCAAGTTTGAAGGTCACAGTTCTGCAAAACTGCTAATAACAATGGTACGTGGTTTGACACCAAAAGGAAAAGCAAATATGTGTTTTCTGAGTTTCTATTTTAGGAGCTCAAAAAGTCCCTTCGAAAATTACTCTTGCCCTCCTCCTTCCCAATTATAGCTAAATAAATGTAATGGAAGATTTTTAGCATTAATTAAACATCAAAGGCACCTTTTCTGCTGCCTGATGTCCACGCAAAGAAACAGTTGTACTATGTTATACTTGTCCATCTTCAAAGTCCCCCCGCAGACATTTCATGTAATCTTTACTCCACTTCTGTGATAAGACAGACACTATAATCCCTGGTTTTCAAACAAGGAGGTGGAGGTCCTAGAGAATACAGTGACTTGTCCAAAATCACACAGCTGGTCCTTAGAGCAGCGGAGACCCTCAACTAAGATTTCAGCATTTCCAACTGATTCCTGCTTTTTCAAGTGCCCACCTGGCCTCCCAACTATTTCTCTGCAAACACTGGAAAGTGAGGCGTCCGAAACGCAGGCTCCTGTGGGCACAGTTTCTCACCTGTTGCAGAGCAGCGATCTTCCAGAATGGAGAGCAGCAGCCGGCTGCAGAGGCCTTCGCCTCTGCTAAAGGAGAACGCGACTGGTCGGACCTCTGTCCTGTGCCAGGCCAGGGCACCCTGGCAGACTGCACGCTGGGAGCTCTGGGGCTAGGCAGTGCCCCTGTCACCCGCAGGCCTTTCCACGCTCATCAGAGGCTGTCTCCACGTGACACACGGAGGAGGGAGGTTTCCTCCATCCCAGCACTGAAAGCACACAGGACCTCTGGAGCCTGAGAAGTTTCCGATTCCAGGCGGCCTGCTGGAGCGAGTCTAGCCATCCTGTCCGACCCGGTGGCGAGCGGGGCGTGACTTCTCAGCCCTCCTGCACCCCTGGGAAAGTCGCTAGTCAGTTCTCTTTGTGGCACTCCACTTCCTCCTTCCCTCCACCGAAAGGAAATGTAACTGCTCTGATGATGGGTCCCAAACCACCTAACTACCAGCCAGGTGAGGGCAGGGTGACACTTAACGGAAAACACAGAAATACCTGACGCGTAAAAAAACGCCTCTTTCCTTTTCTTATGCAGCTCATAAGGAAGCGGCTAGGCATGGCTGAGTCCTTGGACGACATGGACTTGGAAGGAGTAATGCAAAACTTACTCGGTGAATTCATTTGATTCCTTTGTTGACAGCTGGTCTAGGGACTTCCCCAGCAGTTCAGTGGTTAAGATTTTTGCCTTCCAGTGCACGGGGTGTGGGTTACCCTGGTTGAGGAACTAAGATCCCATATACCACGCAGCCAAAAACCCTGAGCATAAACAACATAAGCAGTACTGTTACAAATTCAATAAAGACTTAAATTATTTTTAACTTAAAAAGATTTCATTAGAGTCACACCATCCGCTGTGGCCTGCAAATGTTATAAGCGCTAGGCCGAAAGTCATCTCAGCACCAATAGGAGGGGATCAGAAACTGGCAAGAAAAGCTAGTGGCAAGCACCCCCAAAGCCAGAGCGCGCCAGAAGACGGGCTGGCCAGGAGAAACCACCCTCTATTCATTTATTCTGGAACCCTCACACGTTGAAAGCCCGTCAGCAAGGCACCGTGCTAGGCTCTGAGTACACAGAATAAAGGATGCGTGATACAGAGCCCTCGGACTGGCAGACAGTCGCAGGGCGGTGGGTGAGCGCTGCAGGTAACCGCGTCACAGGCCGTCTTGGGCGGCCCGGGGCTGCGGCAGCGAGGAGCCGGGATCGGGCTCCCAGCCAGAGACTGGGCTGGGTGGAGGTGGCGGAAGCACCAGATCCAGCCACCAGACTTGTGATCAGCGACAAGAGCCCTGGGCCTTTGGCTTTGCCAAAAAGAATTCCCACAAAGACAGGAAGTGGTGAGACAAGTAAAGTATTTATTAAGAGGAAAAGAGCACAGTGTGTGTGGCTAGGCGCATGGGCAAACTCAGAGCTCCTGGGTCGTGCCCTCGGACAGCCTGAATCACTTTTACGGGGTATTTCTTCTGCGTTTCCTTTGGCCAGTCCTTTTGATTTGCCCGGTTCACAGTCTGCATCTGGTATATCTCAGAATCCCCCCACGGCTTTGCGGTGGCCCAGCTGGTAAAGAATCCACCTGCAACTCAGGAGGCCTGGATTCGGTCCCTGGGCTGGGAAGATCCCCTGGAGAAGGGAAAGGCCACCCACTCCAGTATTCTTGCCTAAAGAGTCCCATGGACAGAGGAGCCTGGTGGGCTACAGTCCATGGAGTCAAACTCGACTGAAGCAACTTAGCACGCGCTCACAGGATTCTCCCGTGTGTGCACACGCATCTCTTAGCCGAGAAGGGTCTAACCAAACAGGCATGGACGGGGCAGAACATCCCTGACCTGTCTCCTTCGGCCTCCAGAAGCTTTCTGCGCGTGTGTGGCGAGGGCAGTCTGCTGACTCGGGGACGAGACCCGTGTGGTCTAGGCAGGGCCCAGCCTCCTCCCTTCATCCTCCTGCTGTTCTTAGGGCCTCCGTCCGCAGGGGATGGATCTCTGATTGCTTTGCCCTCTAGGGTGGGGCTCAGCCATCTCCTGCCTCACAGGTACCGGGTGGTCGAGTGTCAGCGGTCCCAGTCTCAGACCAGCTCAACTTCAGAGCCCGTCTCAGCCTCGCCCTCTGCTCTGCTTTGCTAGGAGCTGACTCTTACAGGCCGAGATTTACAGAATCTGGGTCAGGTGGCTAAGAGCTAGATATGGCCCGTGAGCAGCGCTGGAGAAAGAGTGGAAGGTGGAGACAGTTAAGGCCAGAGGACTTCTCCACCTCCCTCTTGCCTCCGACAGCATCTCCAGCTTTGACTGCATCTGATGAGGCTTCTGCCAGGTGATGCGGCCCTTGGCTCAGGTAACACTACAACTTCCTGTTAACTCTCCAGCTCAATGCTGTTAATGACCTTCTGCTAAAATTAGTTGCTGGTAACTTCTTCTCCCTCTGTTTGCATCTCAGGTCCTCCATCACCTGCAGGGCAATGCCCCGCATTAAATCCCTTCTGTGTACACCAGCAAACCTCAGTAGACGGGTAATTTACAGAAGGACCTGAGCAGTACTCCTCAAAAGGAGGCAATGCTGAGCTTAGTTGCTCAGTCGTGTCCGACTCTTTGAACCCCAGGGACTGTAGCCCACCAGATTCCTCTGTCTCTGGGAATTCTCCAGGCAAGAATACTGGGGTGGGTTGCCATTCCCTTCTCCAGGGGATCTTCCCAACCCAGGGATTGAACCCAGATCTCCCGCACTGCAGATGGATTCTTCACATCTTAGCCACCAGGGAAACCCAAGAAGAGTCATTAAAAACCAGGAAATGCTAAGAAACTGTTACAGCAAAGAGGAGCTTAAGGAGACATGACGATTCCATGTGCTGCGGTATCCTGGATGGGATCAAGGGACAGAAGAAGGTAAAAACATCAGGGAAAAACTAAGACAATCTAAATAAAGTATGGGTTTTAGCTGGTAATACTGTATCAATATTGGTTCATTGATTGTAATAGTACCAATCACTGACTTGTAAGATGTTAGTAATAAGGGAAAGTGAGTGTGAGATGGATGGGTACTTTTTTGCCATTTTCTCAACTTTTCTGTCAGTTTAAACCTGTGATTTTTAAATCTATTAAAAAACATCCTTCATGGTAAACATCTGAAATGGTTTTATTTCCCTACTACAGAAACCTCTCTGCCTCCCTTTCTAAGCAAGGGGCTGCGTCCAACCCAGCAGATCTGGGGGCTTTCTTATTGGGAACTAGGACATGGGGGTTCATGGTCAAGACATCAAGAAACCGCCCATCAAGAGGTCAAGCAGCTGTGGGGAGCCAGGAGAAAGCCTGAGTCTGAAGCCAGAGTGTGGTCTGGGCCGGGCTGATGGGACACAGGAGATGGCCGTGAGTGAGGAGCGGGGAGAGCCGGCTCTTGTGGAGCCAGGTCCAGGGAGAGCAGACAGGCTGCCTGAGAGACTCGAGGGCGGGGGGCTGGCCCCACCTTTGGGGTGAACCGAGAGACAGGAAGAGGGGAAGGGGGCGTCAGGAGGAAGGGGGGAAGGAAGAACAATAATAAGAGCAGCTCAGAGGCGCGGGGTCGTGTACCTGCACCTTCTCGTTTCTAGCCCCTTATGAGCAGGGTACTATTTTTATTTCCATTTCACAGATGAGCAGACTTGCCCCAAATGGCACAGATTTCTTATGGGCGAATAGCAACCCAAATACAAGTCTGTAGGGTGCAAAAGAGGGTCAGCAAGTCCCCGCAGTGGGCAGACTCAGCAGAGACCACGAGGCTGCGTCTGCAAGGGCCGACAGAGGCTAAGGTGCGAGCACACGCGGGCAGAAGCAGGGCTTCCCGGAGGGCAAAGGCGTGGGGGGATGAGAGGCGGGTGGGCAGAGAGCTGCGTGGAGGGCAGGGAGGCTGAACGAGGAGGCCGTGCCTGCAGGCCCCGCGCAGACGCAGGCAGGGCCAGTGACCCCTCGTTTACGCCTGACCTCGACCTGCACGCGGCGACTCCTCTGTCTCCCTTAAGCCTTTGCTCCAGGGCCCCCTTCCTCAGCGTCTCTTGAGCCTCCCCATTCTGCTGTACTTGTTTCCTTTTCCCCCTTGTACTCACCCTTTACTCATTTACTAACCGTTCATTGTCTCTCTCTCTTCACCACCAGCCCCCATCAAGTAAAATTTCACAAGCCAGGAATCTGTTTGTGCAGGGATCATTTCTAGGAATGCAAAACAGTATCCAGCCTACAGGAGGTGCTCGATAATTTTTTAAATGAATGAATTTAGTAAACGAAAAGGCATTCCTCTCAGCCAGGAGACTGCACAGAGACAGAACCAATAAGATGTAAACATAGAGATAGCTTTAAGTATGCATCTGGATATAGAAAGCAATTCACTGTAAGGCATTGGCTAGCATGGTGACAGAGGTGAGGTCCCAAGGTCTGCAGTCAGCAAGCTGGAGACCCAGGAGAAGCGACGGTGCGGTCTTGGTCTGAACAACGGCAGGCTCAAGACCCAGGAAGCAGAGACTTTTCAGCTGGGGCCAGAAGGCAGGAGAGAACAGATGTCCATCAGTTCAAGGCCAGTTCAAGGCCATCAGCAGGAGGAACCCCTCCTTCCTTTTGCCCTATTCAGGCCTTCAACTGATGATATGAGGCCCACCCACACTAGCGAGGGCAATCTGCTGTTTCCAGTCTACTGAGTCAAATATTAACCTCACCCAAAACACCATCGCTGATGCAACCAGATGTGTGACCACATATCTAGGCATCCCATGGTCCAGGCAAGTTGATATGTAAAGCTCAACATCGTAGTACTAAAAGGGACTCTGTGTTTTTACACTGGAGGAGGAAATGGCAACCTGCTCCAGTACTCTTGTCTGAAAAATCCCAGGGACAGAGAGAGCCTGGCAGGCTTCCGTCCATGGGGTTGCGTATAGCCAGACCCGACTGAGCACGCACGTACTCATGTGTCTTACAAGGGTCATTCTAGACTATAAGGAGAATGAGTTAGAAGGGAGCAAGACAAAGGCAGGGAGACTCATGAGGAGGTTACTATTATACTAGCTCGGGCAGGAGCAGATCCAGATCTGCAGGAACCCACTGTTGGCAGCTCCAGGTGACCCCTCTGTGGCCCATGGGCGACGAGATGTTACATACACCAAAGGCATCACAGAGACACAGCTCCAGGATGAACAGACGACAGTGTCCAAGAAAGAACAAACCGGAAGACTCTGCTGGGTCCTGGCCGTTGAAAGCCCCTTTCTGGGGACCAGAGTGTCTTCCCACCTCTTTAACAGCTCAGCTGGAGTCGACATAAGTCAGGGGGGCTCCTTGGATCCACTTTTGGGGGTTTCCATTTCACTTGATGGACCTGGTGTTGACCGGACCAGGCAGCTGATAGCGTGAGCCTCATTCTCTGCCTGTACGGGCGGCCCCGGGCTGGGCCCTTGACCCTGTACCAGGCCAATCGGAGTCGTCTCGAATTCTCTAACTGCAGCCGGGGGAAGCAGCTCTCCTTCTGCTCTGATTTCCAAAGCTGCAGGGAGCTGCCCACAGCCACACCCGCAGTTTGTGGCCTCAGGAGATGGGTCACGGCCCAACTGTTAGCCCAAGCAGGGCACAAAAACGTGATGGAAGAGCAAGATAAACTCTGGATTATCCAGACTCTCCTTCCACTGCCCCACCAGCATACGCAGTGCGGAAGAGCTCGCCTATCGAGCCGCCACTTAGACACACACGAGAGATACAGACAGCCCCACTCAGCTGGAAATGACATCACAATGCCAGCTTTCGAGATACAGATGGCAGCTGGCGATGCTGGAAGATTTTCCCACTCGCTGCTTTGAGTGCTTTCAAACGCAATAAAACGGCACAGGCCTTTGCCCTGATGAGGTCACGAACCTTCGCATCCTCGCTGGAACCAATAGCCTTGCCCTTCTGCGAAGCTACACTTGAGAGAAGGTGCGCCCGCATGTGACCCGGACTTCACCGTTACCCACTTTCTCAGAGATTTCATGCCTCCCACAGGGGACCGCACTAAATCACTACCGTGAACCCACGCTCGTCGAAAGGGACGAAGGAGCCTCGCTTCGCTGCGTTCGTCTCTTTGATGCTGATCACACTTACTCCTTAATTGACCAAGTCGGGTCATTTGCAGACGGCCCTCCAGTAGTGGAAGAGGGCTGGTGTTCCCTCCTCTCTAGGGCCAGTCACAGACCAGCTGCGACCTGTGTCCTCAGCCCCGCCCGCCTCGGCTCTGGCTCTGTCCTTCAGGAGTGATTTATCCCGGGGCCTGACTCCAGAGCAGAGCTGCAGCGTCGGCCTCGAGAAAAGCCAGACGCAGCCTGGCCTGGCTCTGGGCCAGCCAGCTGGCGGCGCCGCGGGCTCAGGGGTCCCCGGACCCCCCTCTCAGCTGTCTCGCCCAGGTGATCATCCCTGCTGCCGCTCCGGCTCTTCCTAGCCCCATTTCAGATCACTTTACACACGTTAATTAAGCCTTGAAACACTCAGGAAAGAAAAGCAAACGGCTCACTGGGATGTCAGCCGCGCCCCTCCCCAGTCAGGAGGAAGAGGGAGCTGGTAGAGCGCGGGGGCTGGGATGAACCGGTTCCACACGAGGCAGGAAACCCCGTTCACTTCAAAGTCACCGGTCAGCGTCACAGAACAGCCTCCCACCTCACAGTCCCCCGTCACGGTTGATCCCGATGACCATCGGAAGGCGGGTCCCCCTGGGCAAGACTGCTGAGAGGCAGCGTCCGTCCCAAAGGAAATCCACCCTGAATGCTCGCTGGGAGGACTGGCGCTGAAGCTGGAGCTCCAGTGCTGTGGGCGCCTGATGCCAGGAGCTGACCCCCTGGAAAAGACCCTGACGCTGGGAGAGACTGAGGCGGGAGGAGAGGGGGTGACACAGGCTGGGATGGCTCAGTGGCGTCACTGACTCAGTGGACGAGAGTCTGAACAAGCTCCGGCAGCTGGTGAAGGACGGGGAAGCCTGGCGTGCTGCGGTTCCTGGGGCCGCACAGAGTCGGCCCGACTGAGCAGCATCCTTCTGGACCAGTCCGCACCGCGGAGGTGAGGGGTATGGTCACGGGCCTGCGCATCCGAGCGGCCTCAGCCACACCCCGGCCCTGCCACGTCCGGCTGCTGTCCCGTGCACTGTACTTGGAATCCTGGACCCTGCTGTTTCCGCTGTTAAGGGGATCTGAGAGCACCCACCCCTGCCACCACCATCCCCACCCCCCCACCCTGCCAACGCGTTGAAATTAGATCAGGCGTGCAAAATATTGAGGACCAAAATGTAAAACATATTTATGTTTGGCACATGAAATGGCATATTTTATAGTTTTCTGAACCATCTCCCTAGCTAATCCCAGTCCATCTGAATTAATGCAGTTCTCTCGCTGCAGTGGAAGCTTCATCTCAATTAGCACTGAAGTCTCTCATTGACAAGAAATGGTTGGGGAATCCCAATGAAGTCTGTAGTTCAGTTGACAGCGTATATCATTTCCGTGTCTTAGTTTTGATAAATGTATCAGGGACATTTTTACAATGTTGACATTACAGGAAGTTGGGTGAGTGGTACTGGAACCCTTCTTTTTTTGGAACCAATGCTCAGCTACCAACAGCAATAATCCTACTAAAATGAGTCAAAATCAGTAACACTCACCCAGCAGGTATATATAGTACATCATCTGTGCTTTTAGTATACATTAATAAAAATACCCCCTAGGGTTCAGAATTGCCAATTTTCGTTATTGTGGTTACCAAAATAAGAGATGATTGAATGTTATCTCCAGCTGTTATCACCACCAAGAAAGATTCTTTGAGTTTCCAGGGTCAGCAAGGCACCATCTTGAACACTAAAATGGCAAACATTACCCTCAGGAAAAATAAAAACCAAAAAACACTGCCTGCGTGGAAGTCACTTTAAGGTGGCCGTTCGGATGTGAGATATTTGATGACTTGACCATGTAAGCCCCCAGTGCGTCCCTTCTTTCAGGGAAATGGATGCCTTTCCAGGCAGTCAGCTCTAGGCCTTCCCCGCCAGTGGGCAGTGACGCGAAGGACAACCTCGTCCAGTAACACCGCGATTATCCCGCTGGCCACCGAGTCCAGCTTCTGAGACATTCATCTTAAAACGCCGAGGAGATCCTTTCCCTCTCTCACCTGAAGGGGACTCGAGGCTTTTATTTCTTTATTTTTATTCCTTACTTTTATTACCTTATTTCTTGTACCATGCAAACTGTGATGTACTCATGGGGGTCAGAAGGAGATTTCCAAAGGGCAGACGGTGAGCTCTGCTAACGGCACTGGCGTGGAGACCGCGCACGTCCCGTAGCCACGTTACAACAGGTTCAGGGAAGAACCCTGCTCGCGAGAGTGAGGATGTGCATGTCTTCAGGTGGCTCCGCTCTCTAGGTTGCTTGGAAAAAAAAAAAAAAAAACACATGTGTGCTCAGTTGTATCCGACTCTTTCTGACCCCATGGACTGTAGCCCACCAGGCTCCTTGGCCCATGGGAGTCTCCAGGCAAAAATACTGGAGCAGGTGGCCATTTCCTCCTCTAGAGGATCTTCCCAACCCAGGGATCGAACTCACATCTCCTGCGTTGGCAGCTGGATTTTTCAGGGGCCCCTGGGAAGCGCCTCCAGGCTGGTAGGAACCTGTGACGCGCGAGTCTCTTCTGAACGTTCGCTGGCAAAGCGTCTCAGCACCAAAAGTGCTCCTGGCTCTCACCGTGCTCGGGGCACTATGCCGGGCACTGTGCGGGGTCTGGGCACCTAGAGGAGCTGAAGATGTGGGCCCCGTCCTCAAGAGCAAGAATGACGTTTGTGACTCCTTTCAGCTGCCTCTGGTGTGAGCTCCTTCCTGTGCTCGGGGAATCTGCCTGTGCTAGGTGGCAAAGCCACCCCACCGCACCCCCAGCGCCTGCCCCTGTGGAAGACTGAAAATGCCGCAGAGACTCCCTAGGCTCTCTTGCCGTTGGGGCGGGAGGGGCGTGACCTGGGCTGGGATGGTGCAGAGCTCGTAGGAGCGATGGCAGCCACCAGGGCGCCATGCAGCGTCCTCAGGGTCCACGGCAGTTTCACCAACAGGCCGCTCCACTGCGAGACTGCCAGCTTTGCCCCACGCTGCATCACCCCGTTGCTGGTCCCATCTCCAGCCCACCCAGGGTGTTCTGTGGGCCACCTGCCAGGCTGGGCATAAATGCCCCGTCAGCTTAGGCCAGCTAGACTTGGCCTGTGTTGACCGACACGAGGGCCCTGCCTTACGGTCCCCCTGGTGGATGCCGGTTGAGCCAACCAGCCATCGTGTGCTGAGCCCCAGGGCTGGGTCTGCAGGCCCCTCACTGTGTCATCGGACTCCTTAGAAGAACCACACAGGCATGAGGCCATCTGTGTCACCGAATAAGCCAGTTGCTCCCGTGGGGGATTTAACTAGTTACCTCGGCCCTGCTGCTGATTGAATCAACCAGAAATGCAAGCAAATTTAATCTCAGATACATTTCTGTATGGATAAAATGAAGCATCTATTGCATACATGTTTCTCATACTGCAGGCAGGGTAGTTAATTTTTTTTTTTACGACATTAAAGAATGTAATGAATTAGAGTTTTAGCCCCCAACAAAAAACAAAACAAACCTTCAAAGGGACAGAGAAGACATCATATTTGCTGCTGCTGTTTTAAATAGAGAAGAAACAGTTTCCATATTCCGTTCATCTTCCTTACTCAGCCTTTCCCTTTGTCTTGTAGAGATCGCATTGTGGAGCATACTTGTAATTCATCTACTGACTCTTCTTGACGACATTGAACTTGGCAATAAGGAGCTTTCAATGTGAGATTGGATCATTTTGTCTCAAAGAGCAAAGAACTGATTCCTTAAAAGATTGAGAAAATATGAATTTCTGCTGATGCAAACCAGGAATGCAAGCCTTTCCTATTATTCTCCCAGCAAGTTAAATGTGGAAGTGGAATCATTTCTTATAAAACGAGTAGGCAGAGATCATTAAGCCTTTCACTTACACTTACTTTGAGCAGCCACGAAAATAAGCCAAGGAACAAATGCTTCGGTCTCAGACGAGAGCAGGGTGGGTTGAAGAGACTGGGGGGCGGGTGGGGGTGTGGAGGTCTCAGTGAAAGGCACCCCACCTTTCCTGTCGAACCCCTTCACATTCAGTCGTCTGGAGTAAAAGTTCCGGATACTCAGGGACGAAGGTGGTCATCCCATCACAGGGCTGCAAGGCGTGGGGCCACTGTCCGCCCCCATGCCCCTGCCTCCGTTGCCCTGGCTCCCGTGGGTGCCCCTCACCAACACTGCAGAGAGACCCGCGCGGCCCGCACCTGGGGACCCTGCTGCTTTGTCTCCTGGGAGCGCCTGCTCTGCAAAGCCCGACTTTCTTCTAGCTGTCCTCCCACCTGCCAGCCGGCCGCTCCTAGTCTTCCCTCTGCCTGCTTCCTGATGCTGGCGTGCCACGTGGGCTTTCCTTCCTCCTCTCTTCCCACTCGCTCTCTCTCTGGGTGATCACATCCCTTCCTGTGGCTTAGAATGATCACCAAGACCCCGTAACCAGCACCCAGCTCCCTCCTGAATTCCACACCTCTGTCGCCAACAAGCTCATCTTCTGCTTGATGCTGGTACTTTGAGGTCGCCTCAAACTCAATATCTGTATTCCTATGCTGAGCGATCTACCCCGCCCGCTCCAAGCCTCTTCCTTCTATATCCCCCTGTTCAGCCCCCAACGACCTCAGCGTGATCCTGACCTTCCTGCTCTACATTCAGGCTCTGAATTCTGCAGGTTCTGCCTCAGGAGCGCCTCCTCAGCTTGTCTCCGTTCCCCTGGCCTCTGCCTCCAGTCAGCCCCTCACCTCTGGACCTGGCCCCAGCATCCTGCCCTGCTTCCCAGTCACGCTTACGCAGATGAGGAGACGGGAGAAGCCCACCAGACCTGGGGATCTAAGCAGCTGGGAGCTAAAGAAGAACAAAGATTTCTCAGAGTCAGGACCCTGGATGGGTCTAAGGCTTGAATGGAAGAGACAGCTGTAAGATCTCAGCAACCAGACCATTCCTAGAGCCTTATAATTACTCACCCTGAAATGCCACTTTGATTCCATCACCTTCTGGCCCCTGATCTTTGGCGACCCGCCATCATTCACAGAATATACAGCGTAGAGTTTGCATCCCCTCTGAACACTCCAGGACCCTGGTGATCGCTCTCACGCCTCTGTTCTGCCAAGTTATCTCCACTAGGTCCCTGAAATTAACCTTTTTTCTCTGCCACGCGGAAGTACTGACCTCGAGCTTCCAATCGCTGGAATCTGGCCCATGCCTTTACTCCTCCTAGAACCCCATCCTTTAACTCTTCAAACTTGTTTGTTTCGCTCACACATGATTATTCATTTGCTCAACCAATATTTATTAAGAGCCAACAGTGGGCCAACTGATTCCCGCGAAGAAGACAAACGTCTCTCCTTGAAGAGTTCTTTATCCACCAGAAAGACAGGCGAGGAACAGGAAGTTAGTGCCCAATGTGATCAGTTCTGCAACGGCGCCGCTGGACGATGACCTGGGAGCATCCTTCTGGGAACCTCCCAGATCTCACCATCACAGAGATGGTCCCCTCACCTTGTGGAGGAAAGTGTTCTCTCTCTTTTAAACTCCAAGGCACAAAGATTCATCTGGAGTGCTTTTTAATCATGCAATTTCCAGGGTCCCATTTCCAGAGGTTCTGTTTCAGGAGGTCTGGGATTGGGACCAGAAATAAGCACTTTTAAATAAACTCCTCAGTGAATCTAATATAGATGAGGCCACAGGCCACACTTGGAAAAACATTCCTAAGGAGTTTTTTATTGTTTTTGCAGCTCAAAAAACATGCCAGAGACAGCCTTGTAATCTCCATGCTCACGTGTATGGCTTAGAGAGTTTGCTGAATAATTGCTCTTTAAGAGTTCTTTGTTGTTTACTTCTTTACAGTCCTCCATAGCCCGAGAAAAGGGCATAAGAAATTGCAAAAGTCCTTAATAATTTCAGTGAAGTTCCTTTTTGTGCCTGAATTTTTAACAATAACAGCATATTGTTTTAAAAAATTAGAGTTAGGGACTTCCCAGGTGGTCCAGTGGCTAAGAATCCACCTTCCAGTAGAGGGGACGCAGATTTGATCCCTGGCTGGGGGCTGCCACGGAGCAGCGGATCTGAAAGCAGCAAGTCCTGAGGCTGCAGCCGCCGCCAGAGAGAAGCTCCTGAGTTGCCAGGCAGCGCCCTCGCCCCACAGGGAAGGGGGCCCGTGCTGCAGCGAAGCCCCGCACGGCCAAAGAGATAAGCAGCTAACTTTAGAAGTTAAAATTTTAAGAAAGAGAAAGATTGCTCTGAAAACAAATTGCAGTGTGAAGGCTGAGTTATTAGTGAGCCAGGCAGGGTGGGCGGGGCTTGCTGCCAATCCCAAGGCCCAAGCCCCTCCCGTGGGAGCCAAGAAGAGCGGGCACCGCTGCCCAGGTCACTCAGGGCAGCCAGTGCCCTCGCACAAGGCTGCGGCCACGTTTCAGAAAGATGCCACCGGGCCCTGGAGGAGGGTGGTCTTCAGGGCTGAATCCGCCCTCCTGCGGCACAGCTGTGACCAGCCATTCTCTCAGACTGGCTTCCACTGGCCCGTGAGAGTGTGGATGGAGGCCCTGGAGGCCCAGGATCCCTGGCCCCGCAGGGGCAGTCGGCCTTTGAGCTTGCAGCCCCGGGGCCCAGCGCCTTGCCACCACTGCGGGCCCTCCTGGTGGAGCGGGGCGGGTGGGGGGCGCGCTGCGATTCTGCTCCTGCCTGCGGCTCCCCTTGCACCCCTTTCTGGACGAGAGCGTGGCTGCCTGTGACCCTAACCCAGCGGCCTCTCCGTCACGTGTTCGCGGCGCCGGCCCTGCACCACCCACGTCAGGGAGGCAGTAACCCGAGTCCGAGCTGGGAATCTCCTGAAGGGAAATAAAAGAAGAGGCTGCCGCTGGGATTAACACGCTCTCTGTTGCTTTTTTCTGTTCTCTTCCTGTTCTCAGGAGAGACGGGTTACTCTTCCCTGAGAACACCCCCTTCCCCAGCTCTCCCCACGGCTGAAACCACTGACCCACCTGTGTGATGTGAGCCCCACGCCTATCTTCAGATTCTAGAAGGTTCAAGAGTCTAGAACAAGTCCAGATCTTGGGCAGTGGCGTTTTAAGAATCTTCTCTTTAACAAGGCTGGAGGAGGAAGTGGCAACCTGCTCCAGTATTCTCACCTGGCAAAGTCCATGGACAGAGGCGCCTGGCGGGCTGCAGTCCAGGGGGTCACAGAGAGTCGCACAGGGCTGAGCACTTTTCATATTATACCTCAGGGCCCAGCGAGGTGCCTCTTGGGCTCTAACAGGGAAGGCTGGGAGGTATCAGGACCCAGAAAAACTTCACACCGGACCCAGAACTGGGCCAACAGAGCCGCCCCTTCCCAGGTGCAGGCGGGGCTCCCGCTGCCGCAGAGGCGCCGCTCTGCAGTGGACAGCGTGGCGGGCGGACCCACATGCTCTGGCGAGACTCAGCAAAGCGACAGGGGCCCAGAGGCGTGGCCAACGGTCAGAACTAAGAGAGCACTTTGGTAAGCAAGGGGTCCCTAGCTTTTAGGGGGAGTTCCAGCAGGTTCTCTTAGAGGACCCGTGCTACTAGGAAACTTAGCAGGACAGAGAGACGACTCAAGAACTGAGTCATCAGTTCTGGGGTGTGGGGAGGGCAAAGACTGTACCACAGCTTTGGAGAAAGCTAGCTTTGGAAAAGCTAGATTTGAACAGATCTAGAGGGAAGAGGGACATGCGCATAGGGCTGAGGTCTAGAGATGGGCTGTGGCAGACACCCCCTCATCCCCCTTTGTAGGATTCAGAGGGGTGTGCGATCCGCCGTCACAGGGCGGCAGTAGAGAGCAGAGAGGGTGGACCAGGCAGCCCTGGACACGCTGCTGGGTGCAAGAGCCAACCGCTGCTTCAGATCCCTAGCGTTTCTTTACTGTAGCCCCGGTGCCCTCCTTCGTCTCCGTGCGCCCCGCTGCACACCCTCTGAAACTGGAATTGTTTACCATGTGTGCCTCCTCGGGGCCTCCCTGGTGGCTCAGAAGGTAGCGAGTCTGTGTGCAATGCAGGGGACCCAGGTTCAACCCCTGGGTCAGGAAGATTCCTAGAGGAAATAGAACTCACTCCAGGACTCTTGCCTGGAGAATTCCATGAACAGAGGAGCCTGGTGGGCTACAGTCCATGGGGTCGCAAACGTCAGACACGACTGAGCAACCCAGCAACTTATCTCTGTGCCCAGCACGTAGGCACTCAACTTCACTGCTGCTGCTGCTGAGTCGCCTCACTGGTGTCCGACTCTGTGCGACCCCATAGACGGCAGCCCACCAGGCTCCCCCGTCCCTGGGATTCTCCAGGCACGAGCACTGGAGTGGGGTGCCATTTCCTTTTCCAATGCATGAGAGTGAAAAGTGAAGGTGAAGTCGCTCAGCCGTGTCCGACTCTTAGCGACCCCGTATTAACCAGAATTATTTGGGCCTTCCCAGGTGGCGCTAGTGGCAAAGAAGCTGCCTGCCAGTGCAGGAGACATGAGATGTGGGTTTGACCCCTGGGTCAGGAAACCTGGAGGAAGAAAGAGCACCCCACTCCAGTGCTCTTGCCTGGAGAATCCTATGGACAGAGGAGCCTGGAAGGCTGCAGTCCATGGGGTCGCTGAGGGTCGGACACGACTGAGTGGCTTCACTTTCACTTTTCACTTTCATGCATTGGAGGAAGAAATGGCAACCCACTCCAGTGCTCGTGCCTGGAGAATCCCAGGGACGGGGGAGCCTGGTGGGCTGCCATCTATGGGGTTGCACGGAGTTGGACACGACTGAAGTGACTTAGCAGCAGCAGCAGCAGCGAGTTGGCATGCTTCTTCAGAATAGCTGCTAAATAAAATGGGGAGACGGGATTACACACAGAGTTACTAATCCAAACAGCCCCCAGTTTATTCCCCTGGGCAGTGTCTGCTTGTCATAAGAACGTAGTGGAAGTCGGAACCGACGCACTGATTTGGCCCATCCCACTGATGGGATCTAGGGTGCTATACGGTCTATAACTTTAATTTCTAGAGCAAAACCCCAAGGGCAGTTCTGCTGGTGTTGGCACAGAAGATTAAGAAGAAACAAGTCAATCACTCCTTGGTAGTTATAAGTGTATAATTCCATGATGTGCTTTATTACACATGATCTACAAATATATAATATATATACACACACAGGATGCAGGTTCCTTTGTTGCAGCATGTGGGGCCCAGGTCCCTGAGCATATCAAGCCCAGGCCCCTGTATTGGGAGCATGGAGCCTCAGCCACTGGACCACCAGGGAAGTCCCTCATGATGTGCTTTCTATTTTTTTATTGGCTGATGGCTGCATAGGCTAGATCATACAGATTTGCTTTCGCTAATGTCAAAAAAGGGCCATTCATTTATTTGGGTGGAAATGCAGGAGATGGCGATGGCACCCACTCCAGTGCTCTCGCCTGGAGAATCCCAGGGACGGGGGAGCCTGGTGGGCTGCCGTCTATGGCGTCGCACAGAGTCGGACACGACTGAAGCGACTTAGTAGCAGCAGCAGCAGCAGCTCTAACATTGCTCTAAAAATCCTTGCTGGGCATCAGACCAAGAGGACCTCATCAGGAAATCTGGGTCTCTCCCCTCATGGGGCTCACCCTACTCCCGCTACAGGCTTCGTGGATTTTGAAGATGCGCCCCCTTGCCTTCCCCCTTCGCAGCTCAGCTCACCCTGCTTTACACAGGCTCCTGTTCTCCCTCCGCCCCTTCTCAGAGGCAGGACAGGGGCTCTGGTCATCCCTTCTGCTGTTATCTCTGAAACGATGACAGCGTGGTTTTATTTCACATTTCCTTTAAGATGTTTGTTTGTGCTAAAGCACTCATACAGAGAGGTTTTTTGTTTGTTTGTTTTTTTCCTCCCAGGGGATTAGCATTTTAGTAAGAGCTGAATAATAAAAGTGGATTGTAAAAGCCTGTCAGAAATGTCGTGGTGCGTGTCTTACTTCTCATAATTGCCTTGGAATGATTAGGACTGAACTTTGTTGCTGTTCCGAAGTGAACGCAGGCACTTTTTCTCTGCCGGGCCTCGAGGATGGGCGTCGAGGGGGAAATGACCTGTGACGCCTTATCAAATGTAAATTCTGATTTTCTATATAAGAAGGAAGATGGGGAGCAACTGGAGACGGGCGTTCAGGTGTGGACCGCTGGGACTGTTTTGAATGGTCCTTGGCCCTCTGTGGCTCTCACGCTCTTTGGAGACCACGAGGCAGTAACATGCATAAACAGAGGCACATAAAGTGCGCGAGGGAGGTGCGGGCCTCACAGGGCGAGAAAGACCCCTGTCATCAAAGTATTTTCCCTCTTCTTTCGACTCACTCTTAATCCGGAAGTTTGAATAAATGGATGAAATCTGGAGTCCAATTAAGTTGCAAATATACCATAATTCTTAGCACTGGCTAGGAACAAAGGTAACCAGAAAATTTTAAGCCCTCATGCCTGCCCCCAGACTCACATGTTGCACCTTTCAGAAGACAGTGTAGAGTTTGGTGCTAGTTTGTGTGGTATGGAGAGCCCGAGGCTTAATCAAACGCGATTTGGTAGAGAAAGAAGGATTTCCGTTGTACTTGACAGGATCTGTTCAGTTCAGTTCAGTTCAGTCACTCAGTCATGTCTGACTCTTTGCCACCCCATGAATCGCAGCACACCAGGCCTCCCTGTCCATCACCAGCTCCCAGAGTTCACTCAGACTCACACCCATCGAGTCGGTGATGCCATCCAGCCATCTCACCCTCTGTTGCCCCTTCTCCTCCTGCCCCCAATCCCTCCCAGCATCAGAGTCTTTTCCAATGAGTCAACTCTTGGCATGAGGTGGCCAAAGTGCTGAAGTTTCAGCTTTAGCATCATTCCTTCCAAAGAAATCCCAGGGTTGATCTCCTTTAGGATGGACTAGTTGGATCTCCTTGCAAACCAAGGGACTCTCAACAGTCTTCTCCAACACCGCAGTTCAAAAGCATAAATTGTTAGCTAACAGAAGGGCAACGTGAATGTTTTGCATGGAGACAGCGTGGTCCAGAGAGAGAGCGTGAGCTCTGGCAGCTGGCGCGCTGGGGTTTGAACCGCCGCTCTGCTGGCTGCAGGCTCCGTAACCAGGCGACAGTTACTTAACGTGTCTGCACTTGCCTTCCTACGTGTGTAAAATGGACATTTTTTGTAGAATGGACGGGAAGAATAAATAAGATGATTTTGTAAAAGCATTTGGAGCAGTGCCAAGTAGGTAACAACTGCCTTCCTCTTGTTTGCTACCGTATCTCAAGAGCATAACCCAGGGGCTGGCACACGGAAGGTGCTGGAATAAATTTCTGCAAGGATGCTAAGTGGATGGGTAAGTGGATGAGTAAATGAAATACATTGTGAGGTAACAGTGCATCCAGTGCGTGGCAGCATGAAAATGTGCTTCTCAAACATACATGATAAAATCACAGGATTCAGCTCAGACCACTCCGCACTGTGCTCTGCGTTATTCAGAGAGAGAGAGTCCCCAGTGTCTGGGTGCCGGAGGCCTTTGCCAGCCTCATCACCAGCGTCACGGTTCTGCCCGCTTAGTGTCTTTTTCTCTTGGTCTTTGGTTTCAGCAGCTTACCATGACGTCCCTGAGCGTGAGTTCTCCGTATCTGCCTTACTGGGGGTTCAGGGGTCTCCTGGACTCTGTAGGCTGATGGTCTGCACCGGTTTTGGCAAATGTTTGGCCAGTACCCCTCAATTATTGCTTCGATCCCACCCCCTTCCTCTCCAAGCCTCTGATCAGCTGCACACTAGAGCTTTCCACTGTCTCCCATGTTTCTTTAACCCTCTTTTCTGCCTTTTTTTTTCATTGTTTTGTCTGTGCTTCAGCTCAACACTTTCTATTTTCTTGTTTTTCAGTCACTAACTTTGTTATCCAATCCACTATCAAACCCGTTTAAGGGACTCTTAATATCAGGATAAGGGCTTCCTGGTGGCTCAGAGGTTAAAGCGTCTGCCTGGAATGCGGGAGACCCAGGTTCAATCCCTGGGTCGGGAAGATCCCCTGGAGAAGGAAATGGCACCCCACTCCAGTACTCTTGCCTGGAGAATCCCACGGAGGGAGGAGCCTGGTGGGCTACAGTCCATGGGGTCGCAAAGCGTCAGACATGACTGAGTGCCTTCACTTACTTACTTTACTCACTTAATATCAGATAGCATGCTTTTCAATTCTAAAATTTTTGTTTTATTCTTTTAAAATAGATTCCAAGTCTCTAATAAAACTCTCTGTTTTCTTGAATGTAGTCATCACAGTTATCTTAAAGCTCTTATCTGCTGTTTCCATTGTCTAGGTTGCCTATAGGCCTGTTTTTACTGTTTATTTTTCCACAGATCGAAACTGTGGTTTTCGATCACATGGCACCTCATATGGAGCTTGTAACAGCTGTATCTGTGACCACTTCTGTTAGGCAAATCCGTGAGAGATATCCGGGTGTTCAGGATGGCTGTGTATGGCAGAATCTTCTTTCCAAAGTCACAGAGAGAGTTGCTTGTGAGAGCACACCTACAGGCCGGGCGCCAGCGTCTGGTCACACCCTCCAGCGCTCTGACGGGTCTGCGGGTCCTCCGTTCACCACTCACTCAAGCGTTTGGCACCTTATCGGTGCTGGGCTGCCGAGGCTGCTTCGGTGATCAGGATCCGGCCTGTGTACTCACAGAACTTGCATTTTTACGGGAGAAAGACAGCAAAAAAAAAAAAGAAAGAAAGAAAGAAAAGAACCAACTACTAAATAGGGAAACGATCAGATAGTCATGAGTGTTCTGATGATTATTAAAATCGATGATAAACAGTAATTAGGGGGATACTTCACACTGAATGGTCAGGGAAGGGTGTTTCCTGGAAGAAGGTGACTGTCAAGGTGGCTGAACGACAAGAAGGAATCGGCCTCGCGATGAAGAAGCAGCATCCCAGGCACTGGGAGAGCCAGCCCAGGAGCCCCGCGAGAGGAGCGTGGCGGCCGCGGCGACGCTGGCTTAGCATGGGCTCAGCTGGGTCCCGGCACGTGTGCTCGCGCAGATGTTGGGGCAGCATGATCGCTGGGTGCGTCTGCGGAGGCGTTTCCGGTGCGGTTAGCCTTTGAACCTGTAGACTGAGTAAAGATGGGCCTCGCCGGTGTGACCCGGCCTGGACCTCGCCAGTGGACCAGCGTCACTCAGTCCACTGAGGGCCTGGCCAGAACCAAACGGCGGAGGAGGGAGCTGCTCTCCGCTTGGCCGCTTGACCTGGGCCGCTGGTCTTCTCTCGGGCTTTGCCGTCGTTCAGCCGCTAAGTCGTGTCCAGCTCTTTGTGGCCCGTGGACCGCAGCACGCCAGGCCCCTCTGTCCTCCAGGGTCTCCCAGCGTTCGCTCAGAGCCATGTCCACTGAGTCAGAGACGCTGTCTGCTCATCTCACCCTCCGCCCCCCCTCCCCCTGTTGCCTTCCATCTTTCCCAGCATCAGGGTCTTCTCCAGTGAGCTGGCTTTTCCCTAGGACTGGGATTTATCATCATTGTTCCTGGCTGTTAGGCCTTCAAACTCGAGGGACACCCCAAACTCACATTATCAGCTTTCCTGGTGCTCGAGAGCTCAGATCCAGGCTGCCGCTCATCCCAGCGGGCTTCCTGGGCTTCCTGTGGTAACGACAGAGCAGAGGACTCACCAGCCTCTGCAATCACGTGAGCCAATTCCTCATAACAAATCTCTTCACGTACGTAAATATAACGATGCTACTGATTCTTTCTGGAGAACCCTGACTAACGGTTCGAGAAAAAGAAAGGTCAGCATGACCCAAGTGAGATGGGGGAAGTTGAAAGTGACAGACACGAGGTAGTGGACAGACTCACCAGCTCCCTTAGCGTTTTCGAAGTCAGAGTAAGGAGTGCAGACTTATCTTAAGCTTGATGAGAAGCTACTGAAAAGCTTTCAGGAGGAGAGGAACAGGGTCTGGTTTATATTTTTAAAAGCTCACGTTAGCCTTTGTGTGGAAAGAAGCAATTTGCAGAGAGGCGAGACTGGAAGTGGAGAAGCAAGCTGGGCTGGGATTGCGGTGGTCCAGGAGGGCGTGGTGAGGGCCTGGATGGGAGCAGTGGGTGAGGAGGTGAGCAGAGTGGAAAGGCCAGGACTGCTTTTGAAGGCAGAGTCAACAGAACTTGCCAGCAGCTGGGTGTGAGTGGGGAAGGAGAGCTAACTAGAGACAAACCCCGGATTTCTGCCGGAAGCAACTCGGTGGGCAGTAAAGTCATCTCACGGATTTGGGAAAGCTCATCTGGAGGTCAGTGGGGTGAACTGGGGACTCTGCTTTGGCCTCATTAAATCAGAGATGCCCACTCACCATCCAAATGGACCCAGCAAATCAAGACTTTGGTACATGCTTTCCAGAGAGAGGTTCGGCTAGGGACAGAGTGGGAAGCCACTCCCGTGTAAGCGCCATTTGAGTTAGCCTTGGGTCCAGATCAGAGGGTCTTAGGCAAGAATACAGAAGCACGACAGCTTGGACTGGAAGCGACATTAAGAACCCGGCGGAGAGGGTAAAGGAGCCGCCGCCCACTCAGGAGACGCAGGGTCAGTCCCTGCCGGGGAGGGCCCCCTGGAGGAGGCAACGGCAGCCCACTGCAGCATTCTTGCCTGGGAAATCCCATGGTCAGAGGAGCCTGGAGGGCTACAGCCCACGGGGTCACAAAAAGTCCTACATGACAGGCAACTAAGCACCAAAGGAACAGTCCAGTGCTTTCCTTTGTAAGCAGGAAAACTGAGGCCCTGGGAGGTGAAGTGCTTTTTTCGTAGCTATACAGTCCGCCAGAATCTAGGATCTCCTTACTTGGTTCAGTGCTTTTTTATTTACCTTCTGCTTCTCAAATAGTGTAACTTAACTCCAAAGTTATGGCAAATATTTGTGGAAAGAGATCATTACACTCTGTGCAATATTGGATTTTAAATGATAAAAAAAAAAGTTTGAAAAGAAAATAAACCACAAATAGTTCGCTTTGAAATATTTCACTATCAATCTGAATTCAAATAAAGAAGCAGCTTGGTTGGCAGACTGGTGGGCTCAGTGAAAAATGAATTCGCAGGAACATTTTTATCCAGAATTGATTGTAGCTGGTGCAACCTTTTAAAGGGAAGACTTTAATTAAAAGGCCAATCGTTTCTTCATCATGTAGAAGGAAAAAAAAAACTTGCAAGTAAAATCCCATTACCTGAGTTGTTAAGCCGGGTAGTAAAATTCCTTAGACCACTGAGTTCGACACACAGGCACACACACAGATATGCAGTCACAGCTTCATTATACAAACAGCAAGTGTGTGCTCCACCGGTGCAGCAAGGGGCGCAGAAGGAAGCCGTGAGATTCAAAGCAGCGCCCGTGGACACTTTGTGTTGGCACACCCAGAATAAAGCGAAAGAGATGGTGTCAGCAGCGTTCCCGTTTAGCAGCGAAAGGCTGATCTAGGCACAGCAGATGAAACAATGGGGCATAAATGGTCGATAACCCTCTGTATGCAGGTAACTCCCACCCGTTCTCGCAGTTCTCGGTAACCACAGAAGGCCTTCCAAGCAGAATGTTCCAGATGTCGGTCGGCCTGAGAGGCTTTTCAGAGAAGAAAGCAACAGCTGTGCCTTTCCCCTGTGTCCACAACTGAGAAACTTCCTGCCGACACGAGGGGCAGCCATAAGTGACATTGACCTCTTAGCGCTTCAGATTCCTGGTCAGTAAAGGGAAGCAGGTGACTGCTTGGGGACACCCAGGGGCTTTGAAATCCTATTTCCAACCCTCGCCAAGGCCAAAACCAATAAAAAAGAAAAAAGTAATCAATTCTAAGTTCATGTAAGACTAACTTTTTCTTCATATTCAAGCACAGCTGTGATTGGCGACTTGGAAAGTCACCTAACTTTGACTCCCTTTCTTTTTTGCCTCCCAACTAAAATAGCTTTGCTTTGGTATTTTATTGAATCTTTTAAAGTAGTAAACACCATTTTATAAACAAAGCCATGGTAACGCCTCTAGTAACTATAACATATAAATCCAGCTTTCAAACACGATCTCAGATGAGATCATGATGGATTACTTAAATGATGGATTATTTTCAGTGTGTGAAGATATGGTAGGAGACAAGCCTAACGTGAAGCTATGCTGTAATGTTAGGTCAGTAAAAAGATATCACTTGTCAAAACTAGGGGTGGCCCCTTTGAGTGAGGAGGACTCTCGTTGACCCCATCTGTGAAGTCTTCGCGGGGCTGAAGCCACACCAGCGACCAGCCGTGGAGGGCAAGAAGTGTGTTCTGCTTATTGACTGTCCACTCAAGTTCAAGGCTTCTCTCTCATGTCTGTCTTAGTTCCATTAATGCTCTACATTTGGGAGAAATTAAACTCAGCAATAACCCTGATTCCCTGTATCATCACTGAATGCCGACCCAGTTCAATGCCAACCCAACTCTGACACGTGCCAAGTTTCATGGTGGTGAGGCTGCATCATTCCAGGATCTTGGTGGCAGGAGAGCGGTCCTGACATTCTTCTTTTTTAACAACAAGTTACTTTTACCGCTGCATTCCCAGCAGCGAGTGCAGAGCCTGGTACATATCAGGCACAACGTATCTGCTGAAAGCTGGGTGACTGAGTGAATGAATGAACACCCTTATAGCTGGGGAAGGACGTTACGTGATACGAAGGTGGAGCGCAGGACCGCATCGAGAGTTCGCTTCAAAGTTTCCCAAACTGGATCATATACGCTTGGGGTATGCACGTCACAACAGCGAGGGGCCGCTGGACACCTAGCAAGATGGCAAAAATCAGCAACATTGACAACACCAAGTGCGGGTGAGGATGTGGAACAGAAGGAGCGCTCATTCGTTGCCAGTGGCAACGCAAACAGGTACAACCGCTTTGAAAGACAATTCGGCTCTTACATGACCCAACAATTGTGCTCCTTGGTACTTATCCAAAGGAGTTGAAAACCTACATCCATACAGAAAAGCGGTGCACAAATGTCTGTACCAGCTGTGTTCATAATTACCCACATTTAGAAGTACCTAAGATAGCCTTCTGATCACACAGACCACAGCCTTGTCTAGCCTTCTTCATTAGAAGAATGAAACTAAGCCATGCCCACAGGGCAACCCAAGAAGGGAGGGTCACGGTGGAGAGGGCTGACAGAATGTGGTCCACTGGAGAAGGGAATGGCAAGCCACTTCAGTGTTCTTGCCTTGAGAACCCCATGAACAGCATGAAAAGGCAAAATGATAGGACACTGAAAGAAGAAATCCCCAAGTCAGTAGGTGCCCAACATGCTGCTGGAGATCAGTGGAGAATTAACTCCAGAAAGAATGAAGGGATGGAGCCAAAGCAAAAACAGTACCCAGCTGTGGATGTGACTGGTAACGGAAGCAAGATCTGATGCTGTAAAGAGCAATATTGCACAGGAACCTGGAATGTCAGGTCCATGAATCAAGGCAAATTGGAAGTGATCAAACAAGAGATGGTAAGAGTAAATGGCGACATTCTAGGAATCAGTGAACTAAAATGGACGGGAATGGGTGAATTTAACTCAGATGACCATTATATCTATTACTGTGGGCAGGAATCCCTCAGAAGAAATGGAGTAGCCATCATGGTCAACAGAAGAGTCCGAAATGCAGTACTTGGATGCAATCCCAAAAATGACAGAATGATCTCTGTTCATCTCCAAGGCAAACCATTCAATATCACAGTTATCCAGGTCTATGCCCCAACCAGTAATGCTGAAGAACCCGAAGTTGAATGGTTCTATGAAGACCTACAAGACCTTTTAGAACTAACACCCAAAAAAGATGTCCTTTTCATTATAGGGGACTGGAATGCTAAAGTAGGAAGTCAAGAAACACCTGGAGTCACAGGCAAATTTGGCCTTGGAATGTGGAATGAAGCAGGGCAAAGACTAATAGAGTTTTGCCAAGAGAACACACTGGTCATAGCAAACATTCTCTTCCAACAACATAAGAAAAGACTCTACACATGGACATCACCAGATGGTCAACACCAAAATCAGATTGATTATATTCTATTAGCCAAAGATGGAGAAGCTCTATACAGTCAGCAAAAACAAGACCAGGAGCTGACTGTGGCTCAGATCATGAACTCGTTATTACCAAATTCAGACTCAAATTGAAGAAAGTAGGGAAAACCGCTAGACCATTCAGGTATGACCTAAATCAAATCCCTTATGATTATACAGTGGAAGTGAGAAATAGATTTAAGGGCTTAGATCTCATAGATAGAGTGCCTGATGAACTATGGAAGGAGGTTCGTGACATTGTACAGGAGACAGGGATCAAGACCATCCCCATGGAAAAGAAATGCAAAAAAGCAAAATGGCTGTCTGGGGAGGGCTTACAAATAGCTGTGAAAAGAAGAGAGGTGAAAAGCAAAGGAAAAAAGGAAAGACATAAGCATCTGAATGCAGAGTTCCAAAGAATAGCAAGAAGAGATTCAATCAAATTTCTTATGTTGTCTCATATTGTAGAATTTTTTTCTTTCAAACTAAATATGTATGTGTACACCACATTTTCTTTATCCATTCATCTGTCAATGGACATCTAGGTCATTTCTCTATCTTGGTGATTATAAGCTGCAATAAGCATGGGAATGCTATCTTTTCTTTTTTTCTTTTGAGATCCTGATTTCAATTCTTTTGGTTAAATATTCAAAAGTGGGAGTGCTGAGTCATATGATGTTCTATTTTTAATTTTTAAAGGAAATTCCATTTATTTACAAAAGCATCTGTACCATTTTGCATTCCCAACAGCAGCGCCAAAAGGTTCCAGTTTCTCCACATTCTGGCCAACCCTTGTCTTTTTTGTTTTTGTAATAACCATCCTGATAGATGTTAAGTAATGTCTTATTGTGATTTTGATTTGTGTTTCCCTGATGATTATGACAGTAAGCATTTTTTCATAAACCTGTTGGCCATTTGTATGTTGTCTTTGGAGAAAAGTCTATTTAATTTAGTCAAATGTTGTCTTTGGTGGGATTAAAAAAGGCATCATGTTCCATGAACTGGGGGTGAAATTTCCTCTTGCACCATATTTGAAGTACTGTGCTTAATGCAGGGTTTATAATTGAACTGAGCCACAAAGTGGCCCCAGAGAAGGAAGTCAGGATGTTGAGGGGTCCAGAAATATGTATGGAGAATGACTGATTAAATGTGTATGTATTTTGATTAAATGTGTATAGCCTGAAAAAGAGATAAAGGAAATGCTTAACAGTTGCTTCAAATATGAAGGGCCATTGTGTTCAAGAAGGAAAAGTTGAGGCTTAAAAGTGTTTTGCCTTCTAAATAAATATAAGAGCGCTTTTATATATTAGGATTCCAAAAATGGAAAAGGTATCTTGTGAGGCAGTGAGGTCCCTGTCATGAGGTGAGTCCAAATCAGATTGTGTACCTTGTGGGAATACAATAGAAGTTGTTCCTCCAGTGGTCAGAGGTTTCAAAAACTGGCTTCTAAGACCCTTTTAAACTGTAAGAATATATCCATCTAAGAAGTCCTTAGTCCAAAGGGTAAGCCATTAAATCTTTACAGTCCATTTGGTGTTACAAAAACCATTTTAGATTATATTCTTTACCCAAGGTCATTTACCATAACCCTTTATATAAATCAACCGATGATATGATTTTAGCAATTCCCACCTGATCTAACAATATATCAATTCTAAACATAGAATACACATTAGATTTGGTTCACAGATCAAAGAGTTTTAGAGCTATGAGCTATGAGGTCCTTAGAGATTGTCTGGTTAAATCCTTTTATTGTAGAGATGACAAAATTGAAGCTAAGAGTCACTATATTTATTCCTGTGTTACCTGGCTCCTTACAGGAGCAGAAGGAATTCCTTTCCCCTATAGGCTCAACTTTGTTAACTTTTGAGACAATACAGGTGAGGGCAGGGCACTTAGCAGCAGTCTTTGTTTCAGAAATGGTAATGCCTAGAATTTACTGAATAACAATAATTGCAATTTATTAAGCACCACCTTTCTACCAGCTCTGATATGGATGCCTTTTCAAATGATATGAAACTTAGTTCTTGAAGAGTAGGATTATTATCTTTATTTTACAGGCAAGGGAAGTGATTTATCCAAGGTCACACAGCAAGTAAGAGAGCAGACGTTACATTCAGATCCACAGAGTTTTCACCCCAATGCCCGTGCTCTTATCCACTTTACATTGCCACTCAGTCATAGCCTGTGCTTGCCTGTATCACCTGGAACGTTTCTTTTGCTCAGTAGATTGGATCTTCCTGGCCTGGACATTCTCTTGGATCATACCTGTTTTTAATACTCCTCTTGGATATAGAACATGGAATCATTGACCTCAGGCCCAGTCTGGCAGCCAGAGCATTGCCAAGTCTTTGAGACTGTAATTTCCATTCAGTTTGAGTTGGGATAGGTGAGTAAGTTAGGACTTCCTTGCTTACTCAAGGATGCAGAAGGTAAAGCAGAGATCTGGGACCTGGACCCCAGAATTCTAATACCCATTATAGCACATATTCCTCTATACTTCATTTTATTTCCCCATAAAACTATAAATAAAATATATAATTTAAAAAATTTTAAAAATACAGTCTTCACAGACTAATCCAAAGTAAAAAGCATTGAGTCATGCTTGATTACCTCCTGGCACTGCCATGCTGAAAGGTATCCAGGATAGTGTGGGTTTCTAATCCCACTGTAGACAACTCAGTAGTTTTCTCCTTGTGTAACATCCATCTGCAGGTTCGAGTATTTCTCATTCATGAAGTATTCTTTAAAGTATTTATTCTGGACCATTTGATGCATTCTATTCATTGTGAACACATATTATGTATATCTTGGATCTCTTGTATCTTCCATATCTGTCAGCTTCTTGTGAATCATTTTTATAAGATTTCTATTCCTATTTAAAACTTAATTATATAGTGTAGAAGTTTCCAACTCTAATTGTTGGTTTGTGTATCTCTCAATTCTGTCAGTTATTCGTGAATTTTGAAACTCTGATATTAAGTACAGGCAAGCTTAGAATATTTTTAAAAAAAAATTAATTTATTTAAATTGGAGGCTGATTACTTTACAGTATTGTAGTGTTTGGGGCCATACATTGACATGAATCAGCCATGGATGGACATGTGTCCCCCATCCTGAACCCCCTCCCGCCTCCCTCCCTGTCCCATCCCTCAGGGTCGTCCCAGTGCACTGGCTTTGAGTGCCCTGTTTCATGCATCGAACTTAGACTGGTGATCTATTTCAATATGGTAATATACATGTTTCAATGCTATTCTCTCAAATCATCCCACCCTCACCTTCTCCCACAGGGTCCAGAAGTGTGTTCTTTATATCTGTATCTCTTTTGCTGTCTCACATATAGGGTTATAGTTACTATCTTTCTAAATTCCATATATATGTGTTAATATACTGTATTGGTGTTTTTCTTTCTGACTTACTTCACTCTGTATAATAGGCTCCAGTTTCATCTATCTCATTAGGACTGATTCAAATGCATTCTTTTTAATGGCTGAGTAATATTCCATTGTGTATATGTACCACAGCTTTCTTATCCATTCATCTGCTGATGGACATCTAGGTTGTTTCCATGTCCTGGCTATTATAAACAGTGCTGCAATGAACATTGGGGTACATGCGTCTCTTTCAATTCTGGTTTCCTCGGTGCGTATGCCCAACAGTGGGATTTCTGGGTCATATAGCAGTTCTATTTCCATTTTTCTGTCTTCTTGAAGTTATTATCATTTAAAAAATGTCCCTCTTAATTCATAATAATAGCCCTTGTTCTGAAGTTCCCTTTTCTGATATTAAGGTAACTACTTTTGTTATTTTATCCTGAGTGATGCATATCTTTTTCATTGTTTTACATTTAACCCTATTAACCCAATTTACTTTTTGGTTAACATTGGCCTGATATATCTTTTTCTATTATCTTGCTTTCAACTTACCTATGTTGCTGTTTGAAGTGAGTTTCCTATATGTAGCATGTAATTGGGTAATTCTTATTTTAATCTATTCTGCCCATTTCTGTTTTTTAATTAGTGTATTTGGGCCACTTATATTTAAAACAATTTATAGAGCCACTGATATTTTCATGGTAGAGTATCCATATCTATGAACATGATATAAATTTCCATTTACATAGTTCTTTATATTTTCTGTGTGTGTATATTTTAGTCACTTGGTTGTGTCTGGCTCTTTGGACCCCTTAGACTGAAGTCCACCAGGCTCCTCTGCCCATGGAAATCTCCAGGCAAGAATACTGGAGTGGGTTGCCATTCTAGGGGATCTTCCCAACCCAGGGATTGAGCCCAGGTCTCCCACAGTGCAGGCAGATTCTTTACTGTCAGAGCCACCTGGGAAGCCCCTTTTTTCTCACTGTAGCTTTATACTTTCCCCATGAAAATATGGCCTATGTTTTGATACATTTATGTCCAGGTACCTTTTATATTTTATTTAAAATAATATATTTAAAAATATTTTGCCTATTGATATTATATAGAAGTAAAATATCCTAGCTAGACTAACATTTTAGTGTAGCTGCTGCTGAATTTTCTGGTTCATTCTAGTAATTTGGAAAATCATTTGGGTTTTCTGTGTAGATAGTTAATATCTCCTCTGAATAGTGATGGTTTTGTTTTTATCATTATTATCTTCATAGCTTCTATTTGCATTCTTGTATGTCATATATTTCATATTTCTCTTGCTTTACCTTCTAGTTTTGAAGCAACATTCTATTTGATAATTTTCTGAGAAAGGGTATGTAGCAGGAAAAAGTTTTAGATTACCTATTTCTGAAAATACCTATACTTTTCCCCCTCTATTGGTATTGGTATTGGGTGGGCATAGAAATCTCATTTAGAAAATATTCTTCTTTGTAATTTTGAAGTAATTGCTCAGTTTTCTGCTAGTTTTCTGTACTGGTATAGAAATATCTGAAGTCACTGTGGTTCCTGATCTCATCTGTGCCCTTGTTTCTTCCCTCTGTTGTTTAAGGAATTTCTTTTGGTCCTCAGTGGTCAGAAATTTTACAGTAATATTCCTTAGAGTGGGCTTATTTTAATCCACTGTGCTATACACTTTTACTCTGAAAAAGATCTTGTCTTTCATTCCTGATAAATATTGAATTATTTCATATAATATCCTCCTTTATTTTATCTGTTTTCATATCTTTGATGCTGGAGATAGTAAAGTCGTTCTCTAATTTGATTCTCTTTTGGGATCAACTTACCCTCTTTTTACTCTTTGTAAATGTATCACATTGATTTTTAAAATTCTGCTATTAAACATTCAATTTTTGTTCCCTATATATTTCTTTTATTGTTCTAGCATTCCATTATTGCTTCCTTAAAACCTTGTCTTTCCTTATATCTCTGGGGATATTAATAACTTTTTCTGAAGCTTTTTCTTTTCCTTTCTGATTAATCTCCACTTTATCTGAATTGTTTTTCCATTCTCCTTCCCTCATTTGTACAGTTTTATTTGCCTTTTGTGTTAGAGACTTCCTTGTATTTTTTATAATCTTTGGTTGTACATTAGTGATTGAGACCTAGAGCCTAAACATTTATTTGGAAGCTCTGAACACATAGGTGTAGTTTTCAATTTTGAGCATCCCTGTATTCAAAAGCAGAGACATTACTTTGCCAACAAAGGTCCGTCTAGTCAAGGCTATGGTTTTTCCTGTGGTCATGTATGGATGTGAGAGTTGGACTGTGAAGAAAGCTGAGTACTGAAGAATTGATGCTTTTGAACTGTGGTGTTGGAGAAGACTCTTGAGAGTCCCTTGGACTGCAAGGAGATCCAACCAGTCCATTCTGAAGGAGATCAGCCCTGGGATTTCTTTGGAAGGAATGATGCTAAAGCTGAAACTCCAGTACTTTGACCACCTCATGTGAAGAGTTGACTCATTGGAAAAGACCCTGATGCTGGGAGGGATTGGGGGCAGGAGGGGAAGAGGACGACAGAGGATGAGATGGCTGGATGGCATCGACTTGATGCACATGAGTTTGGGTGAACTCCAGGAGTGGGTGATGGACAGGGAGGCCTGGCGTGCTGCAATTCATGGGGTCCCAAAGAGTCGGACATGACTGAGCACCTAAACTGAACTGAACTGTGGGCCAAACTCTGTGAAACTCATAAATAACTTAGTTTCAGTTTTCACTACCCTTCTTTCTCCCTCTCTCTTTTTAATTGCTTCCTTATACCATATTTGGAGTTATTATTTCTTCTTTTTTTTCTGGCCTGCTAGGTGGTTTTCTGTTAAGTTTAATCTTTTCCACATTTCCGTCCTAAGTGTTTAAATATATTTTTTTCTTTAAACATTATCTTGCCTGGTGGTGCTAAGTCACTTCAGTCATGTCCAACTGTCTGTGACCTCATGGACTGTAGCCTGCCAGGCTCCTCTGTTTATGGGATTCTCCAGGCAAAGATACTGGAGTGGGTTGCCATTTCCTCCTCCAGGGTACCTTGCCTATGTCCTGCAAGATTTGATTAAGAATTATCTTGCTTATATCTTAGCAGTTCCATTGCTGCTGCTGCTGCTGCTGCTTCTGCATATGCTGTGATTTCCATTAGGGTTTCTTCTTTCTCTACTCATGAATTATTTAAAAATGTGTATGTGTGTGCATGGGCTCCCCAGGTGGTGCTAGTGGTAAAGAATCCACCTGCCAATGTAGAGGCATAGGAGACTCAGGTTTGATCCCTGCATCAGAAAGATCCCCTGGAGGAGGAAGTGGCAACCCACCCCGGTATTCTTGACTGGAGAATCCCATGGACAGAGGAGCCTGGAAGTCTGTAGTCCCTAAGAACACAAAGAGTAGGACACAACTAAAGTGACTTAGCAGGCACACATGCATGTGTGAGCATATGCATGTTCATTCCCTTGTTCTCCATTCACATATGTTTTCTTAAATTTCATGTGGTCAGAAAAATCTGGTCTTTATGGTAGAAATTCTCAAAAGTAGTTAGAATTTGCATTATGGCTTAGTATGTGATGAATTTTCATAAACGTTCCCTGTGTGGTTAAAGACTATGTTACCAAACTTTTAATTGCACATTCTGTATATGTCTTGTATAACCCAAGTTTGTTCATGGTGTTGCCCAAATATTTCATACCTTTACTACTGATTTCTGAGAGAGATGTGTTAAAATTTCCCAGTAAAATGATAGATGCTTTTTCTTCTTGTAGTTCTTTTTATTTTCCTTATGAATTTTAAGTTCTTCTACTGGGTATATTCAAATATAAAATTATAACTTTCTGGAGAAGTGAACATTTTTATCATACTGAAATCGTTCTTTTTATTTCTGGTAATGCTTTGCTTTAAAGTTTATTTTTGTCTGATGTAGTTATACAAGTTTCTTTTTGTTAATGCTTGTATCTTTAAAAATTTTTCCAGTTTTGCTTTCAACTTTTCTGTGTCTTTATGCTTTAGGTGTACCTCTTATAAACCCCATATAGCTTAAAAAATCCTGTCTTACAATCTGTGACTTTTAACCAGATTTGTTGATGTTGTTGCTAAGTCATGTCTGACTCTTTGCCACCCCATGAACTGCAGCATGCCAGGCTTCCCTTTCCTTCACTCTCTCCCTGAGTTTTCTCAAGCTCATGTCCATTGAGTTGGTGATGCCATCCAAATATCTCATCCTCTGTCACCCCCTTCTCCTCCTGCCCTCAATCTTTCCCAACATCAGGGTCTTTTCCAATGAGTCAGCTCTTTGCATCAGGTGGACACAGTATTGGAGCTTCAGCTTTAGCATCAGTCCTTCTAATGAATATTCAGGACTGATTTCCCTTAGGTTTGACTGGTTGGATCTCCTTGCAGTCGAAGGGACTCTCAAGAGTCTTCTCCACTACCACAATTCAAAAGGATCAATTCTTCAGCTCTCAGCTGTTTTATGGTCCAACTCTCATATCCATAAATGACAACTGGGAAAACCATGGCTTTGACTACAGGGACCTTTGTTGGCAAAATGGTGTCTCTGCTTTTTAATACACTATCTAGGTTTGTCATAGTTTTTCTTCCAAGGAGGAAATGTCCTTTAATTTCATGGCTACAGCCACCATCCACAATGATCTGGGAACCCAAGAAAATGAAATTTGACACAGGTTCCGCTTTTTCACCATCTATTTGTCATAAAGTGATGGGACCTGAGGCCGTGATCTTTGTTTTTTGAATACTGAATCTTAAGCCAGCTTTATCACTCTCCTCTTTCACATTCATCGAGAGGCTCTTCAGTTCTCTTTCACGTTCTGCCATTAAAGTGATTTCATCTGAGTATTTTAGGTTATTGATGTTTCTCCCAACAATGTTATTCCAGCTTGTACTTCATCTAGCTCAGTGTTTTATATGATGAACTCTGCATATAAGTTAAATAAGCAGAGTGACAATATACAGCCTTGAAGTACTTCTTTTCCAATTTTGAACCAGTGCGTTGTTCCATGTCCAGTTCTGTTGCTTCTTGACCTGCATACAGGTTTCTTAGGAGGCAGGTAAGGTGGCCTGGTATTGCGATCTCTTCAAGAGTTTTCCAGTTTGTTGTGATCCACATAAAGACTTTAGTGCAGTCAATGAAGCAGAAGTAGATTTTTTTTTTTTCCAGAATTCCCTTGCTTGTTCTATGATCCAACAGATGTTGGCAATTTGATCTCTGGTTTCTTTGCCTTTTCTAAATTCAGCTTATACATCTGGAATTTCTAGATTCATGTACTGCTGAAGCCTAGTTTGAAGGATTTTGAGCATAATCTTGCTCACATGTGAAATGAGTGAAATTGTGCTGTGATTTAAACATTCTTTGGCATTGCCTTTCATTGGGATTGGAATGAAAACTGACCTTTGCCAGCCCCGAGTGTTACAAACTTGCTGACATATTGTGTGCAGCCCTTTAACAGCATCATCTTTTAGGATTTGAAATAGCACAACTGGAATTCTATCACCTCCACTAGCTTTGTTTGTAGCAATGCTTCCCTAAGGCCTACTTGACTTCACACTCTAGGATTCTGGGTCTAGTGACCATACCACTGGTCATCTGGGTCATTAAGAACTTTTTTAACCAATAGATTATTTTTATTTAATGTAATCTGATATATTTAGTTTTATTCTGTATTTTCTTTTCTTATTTTCTTTTTAAGGTATTAGAGATTGTGTCATTTTCCCCCATTTTCTTTCCTTTTTTTTGAATTGATTCAAGTTTTTTTCCCTTTATACTGGCTTTGAAGATATTAATTTTATTTCTTACAGTGGCTATCTTTGAATTTTTAAAAAATGTATTCTTTACACAATATGAAGGTTTTTTTAACCCTGTCTCTTATACACAT
>SJYC01055922.1:0-10924 GCA_006408675.1 Madoqua kirkii | reverse complement strand
CTTTCTCTCTAGTAGATCATAAATTAGACACTTTCTTATTGTTTTATAGAATCACTTTTATTTAAAACTTACACACACACACACACACACATATATATATTTATTTATTTCACTTTTATTCCTTCTTGAATGTCAAAGCTCCTTTCTGCTATTTTCTTTCTTTTGGAGATACATACTTTAAATTTTCTTTAGTACAAGTCTAAAAATGGTAACCTTTTTAAAATTTTTGTAGCTGAAAATATCTTTATCTCATCATTGTTCTTGAGATATAGCTTAATATGTGTACAAATTTGGATTGATACAATAAAATCCTAATATAATGCAATAAGCAGGTGTACAAATATTCATATTTATAAAATGCAAAGACATTTTAGGGTTAAAATGACTTGGTTGAACCTAACTGGCTGGTAGCTTCCAAGTTCTAGTTACATGATGCAAATCTATCCCTATCCCAGCATTAGTGAGGGACTGTCTTTTGGCCTTCGTGTGTATTACGGCTTCAGTAGTGATGGAACCCAATTCTGAGTTCCATGCCCTGCTGAGACATCCAAGAGAGTAACTGTTTCTGAAGTTTCCTAGTTAGTTAAGGAGATTGGGATTCATCTTTTCCCCACTCTCCCTACCTCTTTAACCTTTAATATACAGAAGATAAGAAACTGAGCCAGAGAAGGGGACTGTCATCCATCATCTTGTATTTGTATTTTACTATATGAAGTAATCCATGGGGTCGCAAAGAGTCAGACACGACTGAGCGACTTCACTTTACTTCTTCACATGGGGTTTTACTATACTTATCCTTTGTCATTATTGAGGAAAACTAAAATACTATTTTCTGACTACAGTGCTGCTGCTGAGATGTTAGCTCTCAACTTAATTATAATGATTCCTATCTCTAATTGCTTTTGAGGTTTATAAATTTATCTTTGGTGTCCTGCAATTTTACTATGATGAATCTTGGAATTGTTGAGATTCCTAAAACAAAATTTCATGACTTTCAACAGTTCTAGAGAATTCTCATCCATTAAATTTTAAATATTATTTTTATCTTTGAAAAGTTTTCTCCTGAAACTTTGATTAAATCTATGTGTGTTGCTGTTTAGTCACTCAGTTATATCCAATTCTTTGCAACCCTATGGACTGTAGCATGCCAGGCTTCCCTGTCCTTCACCATCTCCCTGAGTTTGCTCAAACTCATGTCCATTGAGTCAGTGATGCCATTCAACCATCTCATCCTCTGCCATCCCATTCTCTTCCTGCCTTCTACATTTCCCAGCATCAGGGTCTTTTCCAAAGAGTTGGCTCTTTGCATCACATGGACAAAGTATTAGAGCTTCAGCATCAGTCCTTCCAATGAATACTCAGGATTGATTTCCTTCAGGATTTATTGGTTTGATCTCTTTGGTGTTTAAGGGAGTCTCAAGAGTCTTTTCCAACACCACAGTTGGAAAGCATCAGTTCTTCAGCCCTTAGCCCTCTTTATGGTTGAACTCTTAAATCCATACATGACCACTGGAAGAACTGTAGCTTTGACTAGATGGACCTTTGTTGGCAAAATAATGTCTCTGCTTTTTAATACACTGTCTAGATTGGTCATAGCTTTTCTTCCAAGGTGCAAGCATTTTTTAATTCCATGGTTGCAGTCACCATCTGCAGTGATATTGGAACCCAAGAAAATAAATTCTTTCACTATTTCCATTGTTTCCCCAACTATTTGCCATGAAGTGATGGTATCAGACATCACAATATGCACTTTTCAAATGTTGAATTATAAGTCAGCTTTCTCACTCTCCTCTTTCACCTTCATCAAGAGGCTCTTTAGTTCCTCTTTACTTTCTGCCATAAGGGTGGTGTCATCTGCATATCTGAGGTTATTGATATTTCTCCTGGCAATCTTGATTCCAGCTTATGCTTCATCCAACCTGGCATTTCACATGATATACTCTGCATATAAATTAAATAAGTAGGGTGACAATATGCAACCTTGACGTACTTCTTTCCCAATTTGGAACCAGTCTGTTGTTCCATGTCTAGTTATAACTGTTGCTTCTTGACCCTTATACATGTTTCTCAGGAGGCAGGTAAGGTGGTCTGGTATTGCCATCTCTTTAAGAATTTTCCACAGTTTGTGGTGATTCACACAAAGGTTTAAGCATAGTCAATGAAGCAGAAGTATATGTTTTCTGAAGTTCTTTCTTTTTTTCTGTGTTCCATCAGGTGTTGGCAATTTGATTTGTTTCCTCTGCCTTTTCTAAATCTAGCTTGTACATCTGAAAGGTCTTGGTTCATGTACTGTTGAAGCCTAGCGTGGAGGATTCTCAGCATGAGCTTGCTAGCATGTGAAATGAGTGCAATTGTGCAGTAGTTTGAACATTCTTTGGAACTGGCTTTCTTTGGTATTGGAATGAAAACTGACCTTTTCCAGTCCTGTAGTCACTGCTGGGTTTTCCAAATTTGGTAGCATTTTGAGTGTAGGACTTTAACAGCATCATCTTTGAGACTTTGAAGTAGCTCAGCTGGAATTGCATCTCCTCACTAGCTTTGCTCATAGTGATTTTCCTAAGGCCCACTTGACTTCACTCTTCAGGATGTCTGGCTCTAGGTGAGTGATCACACCATCATGGTTATCCGAGTCATTAAGATCTTTTTAATATAGTTCTTCTGTGTATTCTTGCCACCTCTTCTTGATATCTTCTGCTTCTGATAGGTCCATACTGTTCCTGTCCTTTATTTGTGCCATCTTTGCATGAAATATTCTCTTGGTATCTCTAATTTTCTTGAAGAGATTGCTAGACTTTCCCATTCTATTGTTTTCCTCTGTTTCTTTCTATTGTTCACTTAGAAGGCTTCTTATCTATCCTTGCTATTCTTTCAAACTCTGAATTCAGATAGGTATATTTTTCCTTTTCTCCTTTGCCTTTTGCTTCTCTTCTCAGTTATTTGTAAGACCTCCTCATACAATCATTTTGCCTTTTTGCATTTCTTTTTCTTGGGGATGGTTTTGATCACTGCCTCCTATATAATATCACAAACCTCCATCCATAGTTCTTCAGGCACTCTGTCTATCAGATCTAATCCCCTGAATCTATTTGTCAGTTCTACTGTATAGTCATGAGGTATTTGATTCAGTTCATACCTGAATGGTCTAGTGGTTTCCCCTACTTCCTTCAATTTAGGTCTCAATTTGGCAATAAGGAGTTCATGATCTAAGCCACAGTCAGCTCCCGGTCTTGTTTTGGCTGACTCTATAGAGTTTCTCCATCTTTTGCTGCAAAGAATACAATCAATCTGATTTTGGCATTGACCGTCTGGTGATGTCTATGTGTGGAGTCTTCTCTTGTGTTGTTGGAAGAGTGTGTTTGCTATGACCAGTGCATTCTCTTGACAAAACTCTGTTAGCCTTTGCTCTGCTTCATTCTGTATTCCAAGGCCAAATTTGCCTATTACTCCAGGTATTTCTTGACTTCCTACTTTTGCATTCCAGTCCCCTATAATTAAAAGGACATCTTTTTCGGGTGTTAGTTTTACAAGGTCTTGTAGGTCTTCATAGAATCGCTCAACTTCAGCTTCTTCCATATTACAGGTCAGGGCATAGACTTAGATTACTGTGATACTGAATGGTTTGCCTTGGAAATGAACAAAGATCATTCTGCCATTTTTGAGATTGCATCCAAGTACTGCATCCAAGGTATCTCTTGAATTCCTACTTTTACATTCCAGTCCACTATGATGAAAAGGACATCTGCTTTTTGGTGATAGTTCTAGAAGATCTTGTCCATCTTCATAGAACTGCTTTTTCTGACTATTGTCTTGAGCTTATTTCTCCTTAATTATTTTCTATTTTAAAAATGTCTCTGAGAAGCATTCTCCAACTATTTTATTCTCTAATTCTCTCTTGGATGTATAATATTCTGTTCAATTATTTCATAGACTCTTTTAAAAAAATTGAGATATAGTTAACATAATAGAGTGCACAATTCTTACGTATTTAGCTTTTGAGTTTAGGCAATTGTTTATATAGTCACATATCAACCAAGGATAATGAATTAGAATATATTACCATTTCCTCCAGGAAGTTTCCTGGAGCCTCTTTGTAGTCACTTATACTGAACTTTTCAGTTATTTATTTATTTCAATAAATTATATTTGATCTTCAGATCTACCTGGTCAAGTTTGATAATCTATTGCACCTTATTTTAGAAATTATTTTCTCAAAAAAAAGGAGCTATTTAATACTCTTCTTTCTGATAATTCAAGCATCTGGGTTCTGTTTTATCATTGTCATTGTTGTTTCTAGCTGATTTTTACAAAAAATTTAATCCTGTGAACTCATTTATTGAAACACACTCTGTGGGAGGTTTATGTGGCCTGAATTGAAAAATCTTTCCCCTTGCAACAGGATGCTGTTTTCTCTTATTGTTTTATAGTGTTCTCTTTGAACTCTTATTTTCACCTTTGAACATATATATTGAAATTTAATCATTATTTATCGAGAGAGATTAGTTGTATATAAGTAGAAGAATTACTTATTTAAAAGAGCATTTCCTCTTTTTGGTTACTTCTCTTGGAATGTTTAATATAATCTTCACATGTTTTTGTCCATATTCCTTTACTTAATTCTTTATTTTGCTCTTGGAATACTAGCTGCCCACAATTTTCAGCTTTTAAGATGTTGGTTGGGCTTAGAGTAAGTTCTCAGAAATCACAGGCTTTCTGCCTTGCAATCTGGTGATCAAGATGTCATTTTCACCTTGTTTCACCCTGGTCCCCCCACCCTTAGCTAAGGGTTAAAATCAGAGACAACATCCATCAGATGTCAGCATTGTTTCTTCTTAGAGTTTTTCTCCCCTGAGTACTGTAACATTCATCTGCTTCTCCTCAAAATTGTTATTAACCAGCCTTTCCTGGATATTTGCTTTTAAGGATCTGTTTTGAAGAACTGAGGAGCTGTGTCAATTTTTAGAATCTTCCTTCCGCTTTGTACAAGTTTCTCAGTATTTGGCAATCTGCTTCACTGCTAATAGCTGTTTGCTTGTTTTATAGGCAAAGTTTTAAAAACTATTTTTTGTTATTCTTTTTTGACTTTAGAAAGAGGCTTTTGGAGTATAATTACCCTTACTGGATCAGCTTTGCATGGACATCTCCATATAATGTTTAATAGCTCAAAAATTATTAAAATGAAGTAACTAGTTTGGGAAGAAGAATCATGGGAAAAGCCAAAGGATTAAAGTTTGTTGGATTGTTTTAATATGTTTTGCCTCTTCCCTGAAGTCACTTATCTCCTCTTCAATAACAAAAATAATTGATGACACATGTTGACCACTGGGTAGCCTGGCTGCATCTGATCCTCCTGGTTTGCTGTGGTGTGTATCTCTGAGGCAAAGACGGCAAACTTTAAACCAAAAATCATGCGTGTCCTCCTGTCTTACTGAGTTGTTCTTGTAAAGCAGTTGCACATCTAGGAATTCTGTTTCCCACTTCTTCTGCACCTAGGAAGCCACATGGCTAGTTCTCACCAATCTGAATATAAACAAAAATAACAGGGCCACCTCAAGGCCAAGGATATTAAGAAGTGTTCTGTGTTTTCATCTGCCAGAGTAGAACATATGATGTCAAGGCTCTAAAGGAATAACAAAGGCACAAGAAGGGTCTTTCAATCACCAACTGGAGAAGAGCAGCTTACCTACCAGGAACACCACTGGAATGCTACTTAAGTGAGAAATACACCTCTAGTTTGTAAGGGTACTAAAATTTTGAAATAGGTTTGTTACAACTGCTTACATTACCTTAACTTATGTAATCCAAGTATCCATTTGGAAAGATCTGTTCCCTTTCTGAGAGGATCAGAAACACTAGGAAATCATACTAGATACTCGTTGCGAAGCATGTCAAGCCCTTCCATCATCTTCAATGCTCATCCAATTTTGAGTCCTTGAATGAAGTTGCCTTCCACACATGGGTTTATATAATGACGTGTACCTCTTTAAGGTTTTATTTTATTTATTTGAGTATTTGTATTGCCTGAGAGGTGTTTTCCTAATATCATACTTAAGGAAGTACATTCCTATGTAGTCCACAAGATTTTTTATAAAGCGAATTATCTGATAGTGTTGGGTCTTAGTGGGATCTTTCGTTGTGGCATAGGGACTCTCCAGTTGTGATGTGTGGGTTCAGAAGTTGCAGCAAGTGGGCTTAGTTGCTCCACAGCCAGTGGGGTCTTAGATCTCTTACCAGGTATCAAACTCACATCCCTTGCATCACAGGGCTTTTTCTTAACCACTGGACCACCAGGAAAGTCCCAGTCCACAGCATTTTTATATAAGGGCAGAAATGAACCTTATCTCCCTCTTGAGACATTTTGCAAAATGCTTTTTAAAACCCCAGAACTTGTAAATATTTTATGTTTGCTCTGTTTCCCTGTAACAAAAGTTTTTTTTTTTTTTTAATTTCTTCCTGCGACTTGATACATGGTCTAGAGCTATGATTTTGAACCCTGCAACATTCTCTTCCAAGTGTTTTAATGAAACGTGATATTCTTACTTTCATCCCAAATCTAAAGTGAGTGCATTGTTGATCCTTGGCAGAGATCTCTCCACCCATATAATAATACCTTATCGTGACAGTTTTAGGAGAGAATAATCTATTAGTCAGTTGTGGACTGTTACTAGTAATTGGATATAAGTAAAGAGTTTCATGGATTTCATAGGTGACTCAATGGTAAAGAATCCACCTGCCAAGTAGAAGACATGGGTTTGATCCCTGGGTTGGCAAGATCCCCTGGAGGAGGAAATGACAACCTACTCCCAGTATTCTTGCCTGGCAAATCCTATGGACAGATGGGCCTGGTGGACTACAGTCCATGGGGTCACAAAAGAGTCCGACATGACTTAGCAACTAAGCAGCAATAGCAACAAAGAGTTTCACAGAGCTGGTCAGATCCCAGGCTTACAAATCAGTGCATGTAGGAAGGAAGAGGAGCTAGAAACTCAATAGCTGTTGGAGACGGGAGGGCCATTGTACTCTGTCTCGTGTTCCAGACTTCCTGCAGTCACTGCTCACATCAGACTCAGTGTCCTGGAAGATGAAGCACAGAATGGGTCGAGTGACAGCAGCCAAGAATTTTCTTATATGCTTTTATGAAGTGACTCGGTGGGCATGGATTCCTGCTCCTGGCACTAAGACTTAACAGGTGCAAACAGATGAAAGTGGGGAATTTGTCCTGAGAATGGCAGAGGGGACTGCCAGTCCTGGGCACAAACAGACTTAGGAACATAGTGGTTGTGTTGTGTCCTGTCAGTTTGTCTTGATGGATGTCCTTGGAGCAGCCTAAAGGATGAGTGTCCCCTAGGATGGCTGCAGAGGGACTCTGTGCTCTCTCCTGCCTCCTTCAGGTTTATGGAGGGGCTACCCATCCCTTCATTTAAAACTTTCAAAACTGACTTAGGAACCTCTTATCTTAAAGCATTTTCCACTGGCTTCACTAAGCCCAGGGGTTAATGAAAGCTGCAGAAAGAGGCAGGCTATTTGGCTCTTCCTCACAGCTGGGTTGGGAGGCCACAGGCTGGCCAGTTTGAGTACAAACTTGGAGAGACTCCCAACTGGAATGGAATCAAAGACTTCTGTGGCCTCAGGTTTGTTTACTTTGGTATTATCCAAGGTTTCCTGGCCCTCTGGTTGTTTGAGAGACAAGAGGCTCTGCACGGCTTTCATCCAGAGTCAGGTTCAACATTGGGAAGAATTACATGCAAGTGAGATGAGCAACATACTGAGTGTTTTCCCCGAAACACACACGGGTGAGGGCTGGGCCAGCTGTCTGAGCCATCCCCTGAAACCCCCAGTGCAGCTGGATTTTCCCCTCCCTTGTGCCAAGCAGGCCTATCATTATTAGATCACACTGCTCTGGGCCATGTGACAAGCATACTTTGGGGCAAATAATACAGTAAAGAAGAATGGAAAAGGAACTGCATTTTCTTTTCTTTCATTCTCTTGCAGAAAGCCTGCAATGTTATGCTAAAATCTGCCTATTGATTTGAGTATAAATAGCCCCTTTTTTCTAATCCAGATGCAGCCATGTGCCCCTCTGTATAGGGTTGGAGATTCTCTGTTGTGTCTTGGGAGTAATAAGAAGATTCCACTGGAAAGAATGCAGGCAAATAGCCCAGCTGAGATTACATAAAAGGAGAAGGAAAATTGGAGAAAGTATGTAATAAACCTCAATATCTAGTTGAGTGTGATTTTTAACAAAAGGCTCTTGCATTTAGCTCAATGACTTAAGATCTTTAGATAGTAGCTAAATGCATTTTATTCAAACTTTTCTAGCCCTGGGCAGGAGCCATTTTAGTAGGCAAGTTAATTCTTCTGGAAAGGCCTAAGCCGCTAAAATCAGAGGCTTAGGGGTGGATTTCAGCTCCTTGGTGATTTGTATTTAGAACTTCAGAGGCTTGGGCCCTGCTAATGAGCAGCTAGCCATCTTATGGGAGATGGCTAGATCTAGGAGAGAGGCCTCTTGTCTTGAAAGATCTGATGAATATTTGATTCATCCTTATTTTTTACTATTCTATAACTCTACTATTCCTGGACTTCTATACCTACTCTCTCTTTTTTTTTTTTTTTTAATATATCTTGTCTCCTGCTTTTCTTCTTCAATGCTACGCATTCCCTCCTGCCCTTAGATATTTCGGCCCTGTAGGGAAGTATTTCCCAAACATGTTCTCATTAGATCTGTAGAATGCTGCACAATAAAATATTTCATGGTCAATTTAGATTAAGAAATGATGCATACAGTATACCTCTCTTGGAAATATGTAATGCACTTTTAAAAAGACACTGAAGGAAAGTTATTTTCATTTGTTTATGTAAATATATGCACACTTATTTATTTAATATCAAAGTGTCCATTAGCCTCCCAGAGAATTCCTAGTTTTCAGCATTTTGCTTTAGGTATTGTTACTATCAGTGCCCACAAGCTGAAAATTCTATGTAGACTACTAGATATGAAAGTTACTGAGACATGGCCATGGATCATGAAACCCTTTGAAAAGGCTTACTTTTGAAGGCAAAGGATGAGCACTGGCTAATCATGTAAATAGAAGCCGAAGGAATCAAATGTTCAGTAAAGCATAGACTAACTAGAATAAACTGGGTTGGCTGCTGTTCATGTGCAGAGGTGCTGAAGCAGGATATGCTGTGAAAAATGGATCCCTGAAGGAGCCCTTAAAAAAAAAACTGTTCAGAGAGTGAAGTTTTGTGCTACGTCAAACACCTAGATAACAAAACGTGTAGTAAAACCGCACAGAGACAGCATGGGGGAAAAGAGTCTTACATTGGGTAGGAAATTAACAGCCATGGTATTTGATCTCATTGTTCCAACTAATTGGATGTGTGAGCCTGGGCAAACCATCCAATCTCCCATGCCTTATTTTTCCAATAAGATGATTGGACAGGATGTAAGTTCACTCCCAGTTCTAAAAGTTATAATGTATGATGATTCTTCAAGTTGGTCTTCATGTGAGCATGGGAGAAATCAAACTAATGTGTACTTGCCCCAGGTCTCTGGGCTTCTCTATGGAGACGATATGCTTCTGAACCATATGTGTTACACTCATTGATAAGAACATTCAGTCTTGAGTCAGTAACAAATCACAGTTTGGGAAAGGAGAGAGTACTTGAAACAAATGTTACAAGTTTCAGTTACCATTATTGAGAAGAAAATTTCTCTTCCTCCTGACTTCTAAAAGGAGACAGCTTTTAATAAAGTGTTTAGCAAATGTTTAATTATGAGACACCAATTCATTACCAGACTCTGTTCCAGACGCTTGGGTTACTTTGTGTGTTTGTGTGAAAGTATAGGGGACACAAAATAGACAAAATTTCCTACCTTCAAGGAGTTTATATTTTAGTATAGAGAGACAGATAATAAATAGTGCATCCAATAAATAACATAGATAGCATAAGTAAATTATATAGTATGTTTAAAAGATGGTAAATTTTATGGACAAAGTAAGGGGGCATAAAGGGTTGTAATTATAAATAGAATTGTTTGGGTGAGCCTCTTTGAGAAAGCCTTCCTTGGTGGCTCAGATGGTGAAGAATCTTTCTGCAACTCAGGAGACCTGGGTTGGAATCCCTGGGTTGGGAAGATCCCCCTGGAGTAGGAAATGGCAACCCACTCCAGAATTCCTGCCTGGAGAATTCCATGGACAGAGGAGCCTGGCAGGCTACAGTGCATGGGGTTGCAAAGAGTCAGACATGACTGAGTGACTAACACATAAATTGAGTCAAGACCTGAAGGAGGTAATGGAGTGAAACATGCATCTTTCTAGAAGAAGGATGCAGACAGAGCAGACAGGGCAGAGGCAAGAGTGTGTCTGGCAGGTTCCAGGAATAGCAAGGCAGCCTCTGAAGCTGGAATAGAGTGAGCAGGCAGCTGTGCTGTAAAGATGGAGTCTGGGCTGCTTTGTCTGGCTGGAAGAAAGACATTGAACCTATGAGAGCAGTTTGCACATCCAGCAGCAGCATAGCCTGACCTCAAACTTCCTTTCCTTGTAGGAAGCCATGTAGCAGTCCCAGAGTGATGGGACTCCCTGCCTGGCCTGAGATACCCAGTTAGCACCTGCGAATCAGAATTTCCTCTTCACAGCAATAAAGCATCCAGCCTTTGCATCTGTGACAGCCTCCCCTGTAATTTATGCATTCTATGGTGAGTTTAAACGCTGACTCTATCATTAGCTGAGTTTATTACCATTGCCATTTGCATATGTTTGATGGGGATGGGGTAGGCAGGAATACCTCTGGATAGATTCCAAGTTGAAAGTCTGCATGTCTCTTCTCACCCTTGCTTCCTTCCCAGTCCTATGCCTAGTGCAGAGCCTGGGCCAAGGCCAAGCGTGCATAGTGCTAAGAAGTGGGCGGGTGTCCTCAGCAGCTC
>SJYC01055921.1:0-19234 GCA_006408675.1 Madoqua kirkii | reverse complement strand
GCAACATACTTTGTGTTTTCCCCGAAACACACACGGGTGAGGGCTGGGCCAGCTGTCTGAGCCATCCCCTGAAACCCCCAGTGCAGCTGGATTTTCCCCTCCCTTGTGCCAAGCAGGCCTATCATTATTAGATCACACTGCTCTGGGCCATGTGACAAGCATACTTTGGGGCAAATAATACAGTAAAGAAGAATGGAAAAGGAACTGCATTTTCTTTTCTTTCATTCTCTTGCAGAAAGCCTGCAATGTTATGCTAAAATCTGCCTATTGATTTGAGTATAAATAGCCCCTTTTTTCTAATCCAGATGCAGCCATGTGCCCCTCTGTATAGGGTTGGAGATTCTCTGTTGTGTCTTGGGAGTAATAAGAAGATTCCACTGGAAAGAATGCAGGCAAATCAGCCCAGCTGAGATTACATAAAAGGAGAAGGAAAATTGGAGAAAGTATGTAATAAACCTCAATATCTAGTTGAGTGTGATTTTTAACAAAAGGCTCTTGCATTTAGCTCAATGACTTAAGATCTTTAGATAGTAGCTAAATGCATTTTATTCAAACTTTTCTAGCCCTGGGCAGGAGCCATTTTAGTAGGCAAGTTAATTCTTCTGGAAAGGCCTAAGCCGCTAAAATCAGAGGCTTAGGGGTGGATTTCAGCTCCTTGGTGATTTGTATTTAGAACTTCAGAGGCTTGGGCCCTGCTAATGAGCAGCTAGCCATCTTATGGGAGATGGCTAGATCTAGGAGAGAGGCCTCTTGTCTTGAAAGATCTGATGAATATTTGATTCATCCTTATTTTTTACTATTCTATAACTCTACTATTCCTGGACTTCTATACCTACTCTCTCTTTTTTTTTTTTTTTTAATATATCTTGTCTCCTGCTTTTCTTCTTCAATGCTACGCATTCCCTCCTGCCCTTAGATATTTCGGCCCTGTAGGGAAGTATTTCCCAAACATGTTCTCATTAGATCTGTAGAATGCTGCACAATAAAATATTTCATGGTCAATTTAGATTAAGAAATGATGCATACAGTATACCTCTCTTGGAAATATGTAATGCACTTTTAAAAAGACACTGAAGGAAAGTTATTTTCATTTGTTTATGTAAATATATGCACACTTATTTATTTAATATCAAAGTGTCCATTAGCCTCCCAGAGAATTCCTAGTTTTCAGCATTTTGCTTTAGGTATTGTTACTATCAGTGCCCACAAGCTGAAAATTCTATGTAGACTACTAGATATGAAAGTTACTGAGACATGGCCATGGATCATGAAACCCTTTGAAAAGGCTTACTTTTGAAGGCAAAGGATGAGCACTGGCTAATCATGTAAATAGAAGCCGAAGGAATCAAATGTTCAGTAAAGCATAGACTAACTAGAATAAACTGGGTTGGCTGCTGTTCATGTGCAGAGGTGCTGAAGCAGGGATATGCTGTGAAAAATGGATCCCTGAAGGAGCCCTTAAAAAAAAAACTGTTCAGAGAGCGAAGTTTTGTGCTACGTCGAACACCTAGATAACAAAACGTGTAGTAAAACCGCACAGAGACAGCATGGGGGAAAAGAGTCTTACATTGGGTAGGAAATTAACAGCCATGGTATTTGATCTCATTGTTCCAACTAATTGGATGTGTGAGCCTGGGCAAACCATCCAATCTCCCATGCCTTATTTTTCCAATAAGATGATTGGACAGGATGTAAGTTCACTCCCAGTTCTAAAAGTTATAATGTATGATGATTCTTCAAGTTGGTCTTCATGTGAGCATGGGAGAAATCAAACTAATGTGTACTTGCCCCAGGTCTCTGGGCTTCTCTATGGAGACGATATACTTCTGAACCATATGTGTTACACTCATTGATAAGAACATTCAGTCTTGAGTCAGTAACAAATCACAGTTTGGGAAAGGAGAGAGTACTTGAAACAAATGTTACAAGTTTCAGTTACCATTATTGAGAAGAAAATTTCTCTTCCTCCTGACTTCTAAAAGGAGACAGCTTTTAATAAAGTGTTTAGCAAATGTTTAATTATGAGACACCAATTCATTACCAGACTCTGTTCCAGACGCTTGGGTTACTTTGTGTGTTTGTGTGAAAGTATAGGGGACACAAAATAGACAAAATTTCCTACCTTCAAGGAGTTTATATTTTACTATAGAGAGACAGATAATAAATAGTGCATCCAATAAATAACATAGATAGCATAAGTAAATTATATAGTATGTTTAAAAGATGGTAAATTTTATGGACAAAGTAAGGGGGCATAAAGGGTTGTAATTATAAATAGAATTGTTTGGGTGAGCCTCTTTGAGAAAGCCTTCCTTGGTGGCTCAGATGGTGAAGAATCTTTCTGCAACTCAGGAGACCTGGGTTGGAATCCCTGGGTTGGGAAGATCCCCCTGGAGTAGGAAATGGCAACCCACTCCAGAATTCCTGCCTGGAGAATTCCATGGACAGAGGAGCCTGGCAGGCTACAGTGCATGGGGTTGCAAAGAGTCAGACATGACTGAGTGACTAACACATAAATTGAGTCAAGACCTGAAGGAGGTAATGGAGTGAAACATGCATCTTTCTAGAAGAAGGATGCAGACAGAGCAGACAGGGCAGAGGCAAGAGTGTGTCTGGCAGGTTCCAGGAATAGCAAGGCAGCCTCTGAAGCTGGAATAGAGTGAGCAGGCAGCTGTGCTGTAAAGATGGAGTCTGGGCTGCTTTGTCTGGCTGGAAGAAAGACATTGAACCTATGAGAGCAGTTTGCACATCCAGCAGCAGCATAGCCTGACCTCAAACTTCCTTTCCTTGTAGGAAGCCATGTAGCAGTCCCAGAGTGATGGGACTCCCTGCCTGGCCTGAGATACCCAGTTAGCACCTGCGAATCAGAATTTCCTCTTCACAGCAATAAAGCATCCAGCCTTTGCATCTGTGACAGCCTCCCCTGTAATTTATGCATTCTATGGTGAGTTTAAACGCTGACTCTATCATTAGCTGAGTTTATTACCATTGCCATTTGCATATGTTTGATGGGGATGGGGTAGGCAGGAATACCTCTGGATAGATTCCAAGTTGAAAGTCTGCATGTCTCTTCTCACCCTTGCTTCCTTCCCAGTCCTACGCCTAGTGCAGAGCCTGGGCCAAGGCCAAGCGTGCATAGTGCTAAGAAGTGGGCGGGTGTCCTCAGCAGCTCGGCTGCCCTTTTCCGTCTCTGTCTCCTTTCTTGTCCCTACTGTGCCTCTCTCCCAACATTCTGACTTCCCAGCACCCAGTACAGTACAGTGAACCCGCCTCCTTCCCTACAACCCTCATTAGCCACCAACCCTGACTCGCAACCTTGAACTGACAAATTTGATCAAATTAATATAAGCCTGATGGTTACTTCTAGGGGGACAGGATAATCCTTTTTGACAGAGAATAGGAGAACTTCTGTTTCATTGTGCCATTTCCTCTATCATCAAGATTTAATAGGGAGGTGCTGAGGAGACTTCTCAGCATCCTGGAACCCTGAAAATGAGCACCAGATGGTAAGCAGCCTTAGATCCTGCTGCCCACTTATCCCTAGCTCAGCTCTACCTGTTTCCCCTAAATCACTTTTCTGCACAGAAATTTGTTCACTTTTTGTTTTTTAACTAAGAAGCCTTCTATATATAGTAAATTTACAGGCATATCTCATTTTATCAGATACTGCATTTCAGGTATACTCATTATCAGATACTGGTTTTTTTTGTTTTGTTTTATAAATCTGAGGTTTCCAGCAATCCTGCATCAAACAAGCTTATGCACACCATTTTTTTCAACATTATTTGTTAACTTCATGTTTCTGTGTCATAGTTTGGTAATCCTCAAAGTATTTCAAGCTTATTATTATTACTATACTTATTATGTGACCTGTGGTCAGTGATCTTTGATGTTACTATTGCCAAAAGATTAGTATTCATTGAAGTTATAGATGATGGTTAGCCCTTTTTTTAACAAAGTATTTTTAAAAATACTTTTATTTATTAATTGGCTGTGTTGGGTCTTCATTGTTGAGCAGACTTTCTATAGCTGTGGCAAGCAGGGAATACTCTCTAGCTGTGGTTCATAGGTTTCTTCTTGTGGTGGCTTCTCTTACTGCAGAGAACGGGCTGTAGGACATGCAGGCTTCCATAGCTGTGGTGTATGGGGTCAGTAGCTGCAGCTCCCAGGCTCTAGAGCACCGGTTCAGCAGATGTGGTGCACAGGCTTGGCTGTCTCATAGCATGTGGGATCCTCCCAGATGAGGGATTGAGCTGAATCTCCTGCATTGGCAGGTAGATTCTTTACCACTGAGCAACAAGGTAAGGTATTTTTAATTAATGTAAGGACATTGCGTTTGGGGGCTTGCCAGGTGGCATTAGTGGCAAAGAGCCTGCCTGCCAATGCAGGAGGCTTTAGAGATGCAGGTTCAATCCCTGGGTCAGAAAGATCCTCTGGAAGAGGGCGCAGCAACTCATTCCAATATTCTTGCCAGGGGAATTCCATGGACAGAGGAGCTTGGTGGGCTAGGGTCCATAGGGTGGCAAAGGGTTGGACACGTCTAAAGTGACTTAGCATAGCACAGCACGTTGCTTTTTAGATGTAATGCTGTTGCACACTTAATAGGTTACAGTGCAATATAAACATTTTTTTTATGTGCAGTTTGATCTGCTTTTGGTGGTGGTCTGGATCCAAATGTATAATATTTCCCAGGTCTCTCCATAGAGTGAAATGTTTGTGTGAGGCTCTGAATAGCTCTTAGGAGCCAGGAAGCAGCTCAAGCCCTAAGGAGAGGGTGGAAGGAATTGTTGCCCAATGGGAAGCAACTAGGTTTATTTCACAAGATTGTGTTTTTCATGTTGCTTGCATTGTGAAATAGTGTCCACAGGTGCCCCTGTTTGATTCAATTTCAACTCTCATCATGATTGATAGTCCCACCTGGTCATAGCCAGCTCACTTTGCTGTTTGCCCTTGTCTGCTGGGCTGCAGTCTATGAGTGGGGAGCCAGAGCCAGACATTTTAAGGACTCAGAATGAACAAGCATGTCTGACCCTCTTCTTCCCAGATTTTCACCCTGTTAGACTTTTTATTCCATCAAAGAAATCTAATCCACATTTTTTGTAAAGAGACACTACCAGCCTATAGACAATGTTAAACTGAATGAAGGAATTATAAATATTGGAAATGCAAAACCCTTGGAAGAGCTAAAAGGAGAAAGAGGACATTTTAAGACTCATTTATGACCTTGTGTTCCTGCCATTGCCATCACCAGTTTTATCATCATATCACTGGCATCATGTCAAGTTAATACAATAACCATCATTGAGGTGGCATTAGTGGTTAAGAACCCACTTTCAATACAGAGATATAAGGGACCCAGTTTCAATCCCTGGGTCAGGAAGATCCCCTGAAGGAGGAAATGGTAACCCATTCCAGTATTCTTGCCTCGAGAATCCCATGGACCGATAAGCCTGGTGGACTATGGTCCATGGCATTGCAAAGAGTCGGACACGACTGAAGCGACTTAGCACACATTGAGTATGTATTATTTTGTTACTTTGGCAAGTGTTCTAATGAGTTTTTTAACCAAGGGATCTTTCGTGGTGATTCAAGATAGGACTCTGTCACATTTGCTGTCAGGACCAAGAGAAAGAGACAGGGAAGGTAACGCAGAACAAGCCCTGTCTGATCCAGACCTTCTCCCTTCCCCTCCACTTGCTTCTAGGCACCTGCCCTGAGTTTTCCTATGCATGCTGCCTTAACTCACCCTCCTTTCTTGTCTCAGCTAGATCTCCACTGTAGCTCCAGTCACACCTCATCACAACACTCCATGCATGTCTGTCTCCCCTCCCTCCCTGCTACCCAGAGAGTAAGCAACATGAGGGAATGACCTTGTCTTCACCATCTGGTGGACCAGAGGGACTGGCCTTCCAGAATCCCCCAAGCCCTGTTTCTTAAAGGATGCTTAGCTGTTTCTAGACCTGGTCCAGGTGGGCAAAGAAAGTATGGGAAGGAACTGTTTAGCATTTGAAAACCAAAACAGCACAAAACGAAACACAAAATAAGACCGTAATCTTTGGCCCGAGGAACTGAGAATTATTTGAAACTTGTTTCTCATCCTCTTCCCTCTCTATTTCGCTCTGGCTCTTGTCATTTGGTAAGTGATGCAGACATATTCTTTTCTCAGGATTGGTTTAGAGAGTCTGAAAAGGTAGCTGGACTGGGTCGGGATAGGGAGTCAGAGGAAGCGTAAAACAATAAAGATGATTTAATTTATATCTGATTGCAACAACCAGCTGGCTATGCCATCAATTATTACCCCTCAAAGTTGTTAAAGAGCACCTCTGTCATAGGTACCTTATTAGCTAGGGATTTATGGAGCACAGAGCCATGGCAGGAAATATTGGTATTTCACTCACAACATCACCCGTGACTGTCTGGGTTGTCTGTCTCATAGCCTTATCTCTTCTCTATCTTCGTTTGTGGTCCCATCACTCAAGCTCGACTCCCACAGTGTTTTGCTCCTAAAGTATGCATGATCCTAAACAGTCTCACTGACTTGTGCTTCAGTTCATTTTGTGTCTGTTTCACACCTATGGCTATACTATTTCTCCTTTCTAGCAGAAAGTGTTCTGGGCTCTATCAAATATTTGATTTGAACAATTTCTGTGTTGTAAATCACCTCCCGTTATAGGACTTCTGGTTTCAATCTACTTTTTAAGAGAAAAAGCTAGACATTGGATTTCATTTATCCAGGTCACATGCTGTGGCTTGAGTCCCAGAACCCAAGCCCTTAGTTTCCTTGGCCTCTGTTTTCCTTCAAAGCCCCAGTGCCCATGAGTCTTAAATTTTATTCAACGTGACTTCTAGGTTTCTTACAAAAGTCTCTGGGCAAGGTAAATAAGTTGCTTCGACATTCAAGGTACACTTTAGTTTAAACCCCATTAGATACTGTATTCATTCCTAGAAGCAATTATTCCTAATTATAACCAATTATTATGTATGATATCAGAAAAAAACCACCAAACTATAGTTTAAAATTGGAAATCTGTATGGGGAAGAATAGTGATACAGAACTATTTGTGTCAACTCAGAGACTTTCTCCTTTAAAGATTAGCAGTTTTAAGAACTAAAATTATTTCCACATTTTGATTCTTTGAAGTATCAAAGTGACAACACAGGAAGAGATGACACGAGAAAAGTGGCAATTTAGATATTTACCCAGAAATGCAGAATTAGGTGTTATTAACGAGTGGCTAGATCACACCTGACGTTTTACAAAGTGATATGCAATTGCATCTGTGTGAGCGGTTGCATACACACACACACACACACACACACACACACACGTGAATATATACTCCATGTGGAATAGAATGAAAGAAGTGGACAATTAGGTCTCATCCTCAGTGGCAGAATGTACTGTAAATAGTGCCTGTCTTAGTAAGATGGAATAAAAAATTATAAGCAGGAGATGGAGAGGGAAGGAGTTAAATCCATGAATGATGAACACTAGCTGGATGAGGATTATTATGTATCCACATAAGTCAGATCACTCTCTTCACAAATGCGTATGCATTTATGGTTTGTTATAACTCCTCAGAGGCTTCCCTGATAGCTCAGTTGGTAAAGAATCCGCCTGCAGTGCAAGAGATTCTGGTTCAATCCCTGGGTTGGGAAGATCTTCTGGAGAAGGGATAAAGCTGCCCACTCCAGTATTCTGGCCTGGAGAGCTCCATGGCTTCCCTGGTGTCTCAGAGGGTAAAGTGTCTGCCTGCAATGCAGGAGACCTGGGTTCAATCCCTGGATTGGGAAGATCCTCTGGAAAAGGAAATGGCAACCCACTCCAGTACGCTTGCTGGAAAATTCCATGGACAGAGGAGCCTGGTAGGCTACAGTCCATGGGGTCACAAAGAGTCGGACAGGACTGAGCAACTCCACTTTCACTTTGAGTCTAGATTACCACTACTGCTCCAAACTTACAGGTTGAGGGAATCAGCCTTTGGGATTGTCTATGGGAATAATGTCCAGTGTTGCACTGCATCATGAAGTTTCAGATAATTACACTGTTACTTTGTTGCTGACCTTTTTGTGTCTCAAATAGTAGCTAGGAGAGTTGGGTGGTGGGTTGAACTCTTTATTTATTTATTGTATGTTGATGCATTTTTCCAGCTTTATTGAGGTATAATCGACAGAAAATATTATATATATTTAAGCTGTAGATGTGATGACTTGATATGTATATATATTGTGAAATGATTACCACAATCAAGCTAATTAACACATGTATCATCTCACATAATTATCTTTATTTATGTATTTTTTTGATGAGAGTACTTAAAATCTACCCTTTTCATAAGTTTCAAGTATATAATACAGTATTGACTAGAGTAAGCATACTTTACATTAGATCCCCACAACTCAGTCAATTTATAACTGAAAATGTATACCCTCTGACCAACATTTCCACATTTGCCCCAACCCCCAGCCCATGACAACCACCCTTCTTTGTTGCTTCTGATTTTGACTTCATATTCTACACATGAATGAGATTATGCAATATCTGTATTTCTGTGTCTGATAATGTACATGCCCATTCATTCATCAACAGACACTTAAGTTGTTTCCATATCTTGGTTGTTGTGAATAATGCTTCAATGAACATGGGAGTGCAGATATCTCTTCCAGATACTGATTTAATTTCCTTCCTATGTATATCCAGAAGCAGAATTTCTTGATCACATAAGAGTCCTATTTTTGTTTGAGGAATGTCCATAATATTTTCCATTACAGCTATGAAAATTTATATTCTCATCAATATGTACAAGAGTAGCCTTTCCTCCATCAGATAGATAGCATCACTGACTGAAGGGACATGAATTTGAACAAACCCCGAGAGATAGCAGAGGACTGAAGAGCCTGGCAGGCTGTAGTTCGTGGGGTCACACAGAATCGAACTCGACTGAACAACAGCCCTTTTCTCCATACCCTTGTCCATGCTTCTTATCTTTTGACGTTTTGATAATCGCCGTTCTGATATGAAGTGATATATCACTGTCGTTTTGATTTATATTTCCCTGATGATTAATGATATCGAGCACCTCTTTCTATATGTTTTGGCCATGGGTCTGTCTTCTTTGAAAAATGTCTATTCAGGTTCTTTGCCCATGTTTAAATGGAGTACTTTGGTTATTATTAGTGTTTGCTATTGAGTTCTATGAGTTTGCTTCATATGTTGGTTATAACCTATTATCAGATATTTGAAAGATTTGAAATTTCTTTGTCATTCCTACATTGTCTTTTCATTTTGTTGTTTCCTCTGCCATGTAAAAGTGCTTTACTTTGATGTAGTCACGATATTTTATTTTTACTTTTGTTGTCTTTGTTTTTGGTTTCATTCCCAAAAGCCATTGCCAAAGCTAATGTCAAGGAGCCTTTTCTCTGTTCTGGAGGTTTGTGGTTTCAGGTATTACTCTTACATCTTTAGTCCTTTTGTAATTAACATTTGTGTGTGGTATAAGCTTCAAGTGCTATTCTTTTGCATGCAGCTATCCAGTTTTTCCCATACCATTTGTTGAGGAGACTATCCTTGTCCCATTCTTGTCACCCTTATCAAAGATGAGGTGCTTATATATGTGTGGGTTTATTTCTGTACTCTCTAGTCTGTTCCATTGGTTTATGTGTTCGTTTTTGTGGCAGTACCACACTATTTTGCTTACTGTGGCTTTGCAGCATAATTTGAAATCAGAAAGTATGATGTCTCTAGCTTTGTTCTTTCTCAAATTGCATTGTGATATGGGATTTTTTAATTGGTTTCTTACACAGTTGGAGGATTTTTTTCTATTTCTGTGAAAAATGCTATTGGGATTTTGATAAGGGTTGCATTGAATCTGTAGATTGCTTTGGATATTATAGACATTTTAACAATATTAATCCTTATGATCCATGAGCATGGGATATCTTTCCATTTATTTGTATCTTTAATTTCCTTCATCAATGCTTATAATTTCAGGGCACAGATCTTTCACCTTTACCTCCTTGGCTAAGTTTATTTTTTAGTATTCTTGATGATGTCATAAATTTAATTGCTTTCTTAATCTTGGTGAGGGGTAACAATTTTCTGTTAGTGTATAAAAATGCAACTGATTTCTGCAAAAATGCAATTGTATCCTGCTGCTGCTGTTGCTAAGTTGCTTCAGTTGTGTTCGACTCTGTGCGACCCTATAGATGGCAGCCCACCAGGCTCCTCTGTCCCTGGGATTCTCCAGGCAAGAATATTGGAGTGGGTTTCCATTTCCTTCTGTAATGCATGCATGCTAAGTCGCTTCAGTCGTGTCTGACTCTGTGCGACCCTGTGGACAGCAGGCTCCTCTGTCCATGGGATTCTCTAGGCAAGAATACAGGAGTGGATTGCCATTTCCTTCTCCATTGTATCCTGCAACTTTACTGAATTTGTTTATTAGCTTCAAGAATTTTTGGTTAACTCTTTAGGGTTTTCTGTATATAAATAAGATTATGTTATCTGCAAACAGTTTACTTCTTCCTTTCAGATTAGGATGCCTTTTATTTATTTATTTTTACCTAATTGCTGGGGCTAAGATTTTTAGTGCTATGTTGAATATAAGTGGCAAAAGTGAGCATCCTTGTTTTGTTCCTGATCTTAGAGGAAAAGCCTTCAACTTTTTACCATCAAGTATGTTAGCTGTCGGCATTTTCTATATGGCCTTTATTATGTTGAGGTACATTTATTCTATACCTAATTTGTTGAGAGTTTTTTTTTTTAAACATGAAAAGATGTTGAATTTTGTTAAATGTTCTTTCTGCAACTATTGAGGTGATTATAAGATTTTTATCTTTTATTATGTTAATATGGTTTATCACATCTATTGATCTGTGTATTTTAGCCATCTTTACATGCAAGGAATAAATCCAACTAGATCATGGTGTATGATCCTTTTTAAATGCTGTTGAATCCAGTTAGTATTTGCTGAAAACTTTTGCCTCTATGTTCATCAGGTATATTGGCCTACAGTTTTCTTTTCTCATGATGCCCTTATCTGACTTTCCTAGGAGGGTAATGCTGGTCTCTTAAAGTGAGTTTGGAAGTATTCTCTCCTCTGGCATATTTTGAAGATTTGAGAAGGATTGGCATTAGTTCTTCTTTAAATGTTCAATAGAATTCACCAGTGAAGCCATCTGGTCCTTTTCATTATTTATTCCATCTCTTAACTAGTAATTGGTCTTTTTAGATTTTCTATTTCTTTATGATTCAGTCTTGATAGATTGTATGTTTCTAGACATTGATCCATTTCTTCTAGGTTGTCCAATTTCTTGCATAATTGTTCATAGCAGTTTCTCATGCATTTCTATGGCATCACTTGACTCTATTAATGCCCTTTGGGATTCCTCAGTTCAGTTCAGTCACTCAGTCGCGTCCGACTGTTTGCAACCCCATGAATCGCAGCACGCCAGGCCTCCCTGTCTATTACCAACTCTCGGAGTTCACTCAGACTCACGTCCATCAAGTCAGTGATGCCATCCAACCATCTCATCCTTGGCCATCCCCTTCTCCTCCTGCCCCCAATCCCTCCCAGCATCAGAGTCTTTTCCAGTGAGTCAACTCTTCGCATCAGGTGGCCAAAGTTCTGGAGTTTCAGCTTTAGCATCATTCCTTCCAAAGAAATCCCAGGGTTGATCTCCTTCAGAATGGACTGGTTGGATCTCCTTGCCGTCCAAGGGACTCTCAAGGGTCTTCTCCAACACCACAGTTCAAAAGCTTCAATTCTTTGGCACTCAGCCTTCTTTATAGTCCAACTCTCACATTCATACATGACCACTGAAAAAACCATAGCCTTGACTAGACAGACCTTAGTCGGTAATGTCTCTGCTTTTTAATATGCTATCTAGGTTGGTCATAACTTTTCTTCCTAGATGTGTACATTTCCCATAGTAGTCAAAAGGACCTAATCTCCTCCTTTTAAAGAGAAGGAAACTGTGTCAGAGAGGGGCCAGATCTGTTTAAGGTCCTGTAACCTTTTAGTGGGCTTCCCTGGTTGCTCAGATGGTAAAGAATCTGCTTGTAATGCAGAGGACCCAGGTTTAATACCTGAGTCAGGAAGATCTCCTGGAGAAGGAGATGGCTACCCATTCTAGTATTCTTGCCTGGAGAATTCCATGGACAGATGAATCCGGTGCCCTATAGTCCACTGGATGGCAAAGAGTCATACATGACTCAGCAACTAACAGTTTCACCTCACAACTTTTTAGTGTCTGAAGTCAGACTTTCTACTAAAAGCTCTTCCTATCATTGAATGGTCCTTTTCTAGGCTAGTAGGGTACCTGGCTAGCAACACTGGTACCGGTGATAAAGGTCATAAGTGTAAACCATGTTCCATCATTCTCTTTACTCTGGATGTGTCCCTCAAGTTGAAATGAAGTGCGCTATGGTTGAAATCAATATCTCTACACAGTTCCCTTATTCCAGAGTAATCAGATGTATTGCATTCCTTTAGGAGAACAAGGACTATCCTTAGACTAAAGATAGAATACACTGTAGAGCTTCCAAAATGGAAGTTTCATTCATTCAGAAAATATTTATTTAATGCCTCCTATGTGTCAGGCACACATAGGAGGCACTGCTTCTTGAGAAATCTGTATGCAGGTCAGGAAGCACCAGTTAGAACTGGACATGGAACAACAGACTGGTTCCAAATAGGAAAAGGAGGACGTCAAGGCTGTATATTGTCACCCTGTTTATTTAACTTATATGCAGAATACATCATGAGACATGCTGGACTGGAAGAAATACAAGTTGGAATCAAGATTGCTGGGAGAAATATCAATAACCTCAGATATGCAGATGACACCACCCTTATGGCAGAAAGTGAAGAACTAAAATACCTCTCAATGAAAGTGAAAGAGGAGAGCGAAAAAGTTGACTTTAAGCTCGACATTCAGAAAATGAAGATTATGGCATCTGGTCCCATCACTTTATGGGAAATAGATGGGGAAATAGTGTCAGACTATTTTTTTGGGCTCCAAAATCACTGCAAATGGTGACTGCAGCCATGAAATTAGAAGATGCTTACTTCTTGGAAGAAAAGTTATGACCAACCTAGATAGTATATTCAAAAGCAGAGACATTACTTTGCCGACTAAGGTTCATCTAGTCAAGGCTATGGTTTTTCCTGTAGTTGTATATGGATGTGAGAGTTGGACTGTGAAGAAGTCTGAGCACCGAAGAACTGATGTTTTTGAACTGTGGTGTTGGAGAAGACTGTTGAGAATCCCTTGGACTGCAAGGAGATCCAACCAGTCCATTCTGAAGGAGACCAGCCCTGGGATTTCTTTGGAAGGAATGATGCTAAAGCTGAAACTCCAGTACTTTGGCCACCTCATGTGAAGAGTTGACTCATTGGAAAAGACTCTGATGCTGGGAGGGATTGGGGGCAGGAGGAGAAGGGGACGACCGAGGATGAGATGGGTGGATGGCATCACGGACTCGATGGACGTGAGTCTGAGTGAACTCCAAGAGATGGTGATGAATGAGGAGGCCTGGCGTGCTGCAGTTCACGGGGTCGCAAAGAGTCAGACACGACTGAGCAGCTGAACTGAATGTGTCAGGCCCTCTTCGTGCATCGGAAATACAACAGGATATGTGACAAAGTCCTCATGCTCATAGAACTTATTGTCAGAGAAACAAATCCACAGCCTCCACTGGCTGTTGATGAGGAGCGGCTGCTCCTTTTAGGCTGATAGGTGGTCCCTGCAGTTTACTAGTTCCCCACATTCATTTGAAATATCAGTGTGTCCTAAGGTCTATCAACTTTCTTGTTTCAGTTTTCTGCCTGGCCTCTGTGAGATTTTAAGTTTAAACCCTCCAAGTTGCAACTTTACCATCATAGAATAAGTACCTGCTGAAGCACAAGCACAATTTCAGGCTCTCAGCCCCATCCAGTTGGGTACAGTCTCTGGCTATTAAAGAATGAAGTAAGTCAGGCTTTGTGATCAGGACATATGCGTGAGGAGACAAATTTAGACTGAGCAGAGGATACTGCACATCACAACGGAGGGACATCAGAGAGATAGACGTTGGTGCAGGAGGAAGTGCAAGGTTAATCAGAGAGAGTGATTATGGAATCTAATTAGCCTCTCATTTTCATTTGCTGAAGGAACATTCAATTCACTTAACACCACTCTAAAGATCCTTCTACTGTCATCTGTACCCAGGGGAAAACAAATTCCAGTGTAATAGACCATTTGGACAGCAGCAGACTTCAGCAGGGAAAGCATGTAGCCAAAAATGTGGAGTCCTGGGTCCCAGTCTTGGCTCTAAGTCTACTAGCTCTGTGACCCTGGGCACACTGCCTGCCTCCAAGGGGACCAAGGGCCCATCTGCTGAGTATGGAGATTGGATTAAAGCATTTTAAAGGTCTTTTTAACTCCAAAATGCTATGTTTGTTTTTCAGTGCTTATCTCCATACTATGGCTCAGTAAGGCATGTGGTTACAATTTTATAATCACTTACTGTGGTTTGGTCGATAAAAGTTCGAGCTTTGAAATCAGAGAAACCTGAATTCCAATGGAGGAGACCCTAGTCATTTAACTGTGGGCCAATTACTTAATCTTTCTAATCCTCAATTTATAAAACCAGGGCAATAATAATAATATTTATTTCATAGATATTTGTGTGTGTGTGTGTGTGTGTGTGTGTGTGTGTGTGTGTTAAATGGACTAATGCATTTGAAGCACTTTGTACAGTGTTTGGGACATAGTAAGACTCAAATGTTTAGCTGTTACCTATTTTCAGAGTACTTGGATATATTGTCTCAGTTTTTAAAAATATGGGCTGGGTCTCTCTTAAAAGAAATCACTTGATGACATGGTGGGTAAGCTAAGTAATGGAGTGAGACTGAAATAGCTCCACAGAAATAAAGCATTTAATGTGGGAATAAATGAAGTTGCTACCCAGAACTAACAGCCAGAGTCTTGGTTGGGCTGTAATTAATGAATACGATGGCCAAGATTTATAAGGATATTTTAAGAAGTACCCACACTGCATGGAGCCCTGAGTTTTACGCCTGGGCTGAAGGAAGATCAATGAGAAATTCATTAGATCCAAGATTTAATGGGGGTGAGGTTTTGTCCCCTGTGTTGGGGCTTTGTGCATGGCAGCTGCTTGGGATGTTTTCTCAGAGATGGAGGCCAAGGGGATGAGAAAAAAGTTGTTGATCATTTAGAACTAAAGGAGAAAGAAGGATGTTGGAAAATGCAGAGAAGAGACTCACAACCCAAACTTTTCTAAAGAGCTTTCTTTTTCTAATACCTTAGACACGGCCCAGCTAGTTGGTGGGAGGTGTCCTCAGTCTTCCATTCTGAGGAAGTCTTTGGACAGAGCTGCCCTGAGAATAGGGCATACCCTGCTGCCAGAAGCTTGGGCACCCTGAGGATGCAAGTCTGGGTGCCCGAATTAGCAGATCAGCCCATGACAGGCCTCTAAAGATGGCTTTGCTGTCAACAGGGACATCTTATGCTGGTCCAGTGGGTTCCAGGTGGCCCCTTATACCCTGAGGCCAGGAAGTAAGCTGGAATTTGTGGCTTGCCTCTTTTTATCAGTAGCAGAGAGAGGTGGCTTATAATGTCCTGCTAAGATTTCTGTTCTGCCCTCGAATTTGGGAATCAAAAGCACATATATGTTTTCAGTTCCCCTTTAATGTGTGCTCAAGGAAGACCAAAAATCAGAGCACAATTTGCCAAGTCTCCCTGGACTTTACTTCTGAGTACACGAGGCAGGGAAACGTCTAATTTAGGCTCACCCTTGGGGAAGGAGCTTTTCCATTTTCCCTTGATTCGTTTACAGTCCTTTTATGCTGCACCAGTTTTGTGTTGCTCCTTCTGCCTGCGTGTTCTTCTCTCAGGAGCCCAACTTAGTTCCTTTAAGGGTCCTCTCCTGGGATAGCAGTGACCTTGGCTGAATATAAATCTGGCACATTTTGTTCTCATTGTTCATGGATTTAATACACGGCCCCTTCCATTTCACTTGCTCATACTTTATGTAGCTGCTCAGCTCTTTCTTTTTCATAGTTCACCCATTTTTAAATCCTGCCTTCTATTAATCCTTCTTATAAGTACTCATCATCTACTTCCAAATTTCAGTTGTAGAACTTTTGCTGTATTTTCTCGATATGATTCTTATAATTTTCCCTTAATAATGTTCTATTCTATGGGCAGAGTCCCTGGTGGTGAGATCTATCCCTCCATCAGTCTCAAAGATATATTTCATACATTTGCATGAAATTACATCTTTTGCAAATATAAAACAGTTATCATTCATCGTGTGTTTAGTTTTATCGGGTGCTGTGCTGAATGCTTTGTATGCACCATCTCATTTTATCAAGAGTCACACCCTTATTCCCATTTACTTAATTTGATATTTAAAAAATTATTTTCCAGTTTTATTGAGATATAATTGAATATAGTACCATCTAACTTTAATGTGTATAGCATAATAATTTGAATTATATACATTATGAAATGATTATCAAAGTACTTTTAGTAAACATCTATCATCTCATATAGACGCGAAGTAAGAGGAAAAGAATTTCTTTTTGTGATGAAAACTCCTAGGATTTACTCTCCTAATAACTTTTATATATATCATATAGCAGTGTATATCATGTTGTACAACACGCCCCTAGTACTTATTTATCTTGTAACTGGAAGTTTGTACCTTATAATATTGACTAATTGATTATCTTCCAGGTTTATTGATCTCTAATTGACATAAAGCACTGTATAAATTTACAAAGCATAATGATCTGACTTACATACATAATGAAATGATCATCATAATGTTTAGTGAACACCCATCATCTCATATAGATACAAAGTTAAGAAAACAGAAAAAAAGATTTCCTTTGATAAAAACTCTTAGGACTTGCTTTTGAAACAATTTCCATATATAACACACAACAGTGTTAATTATATTTGTAATTTTGTACATCACATCCCTAGTACTTTATTTATCTTGTAACTGGAAGTTTGTACCTTTTGACCCTTTCATCCAATCCCCCATCTCCAGCCTCTGGGAACCACAAATCTGATCTGTTTTTCTATAACTTTGTTTGTTTTTGAACTATAATTGGTATACTGTACTATGCTAGTTCCTGTTACACAATGTAATGATTCAATAATTCAGTACATTTCAAAATAATCACCATGATGTCTAATTGCAGTCTTTTTTACCATCCGAGAATATCACATAGTTATTGACTGTATTTTCTACATCATGCATTTCATACCCATGACTCGCCTATGGAAGTTTGTGCGTTTCCGTTATCTTCACTTCATTCATTCCCTGACCTCCTTCCCCTTTGGTAACCAGCTGTTTGTACTCTGTTTCTATGACTCTGTTTCTGTTTTGCTGTGTTTGTTTACTTGTTTTGTCTTTTAGATTCCACATGTAAGTGCAATCGTAGTATTTACCTTTGATTTATTTCACTTAGAATAATAACTTCTAAGTCAACTCATGTTGTTGCAAATGGCAAGATTTCATTCTTATGGCTGAGCAATACCCCTTTATATGTTTGCATGCTCCATATGTTTAATCCATTCAGCTAATTGATAGGCTCTAAGTTTGCATCCATATCTTGGGCATTGTAAACAATACTGCCATGAACATAGGGGTGCAGATATCTTTTCTAATAGTGTTTTTTCTATTTTCAAATAAATACTCAAGAGTGAGATTTCTGGATCATGTGGTAGTTCTATTTTTAAGTTTTTGTGAAGTCTCCACACTGTTTTCATAGTGACAGCACCAATTTATATTACACCAACAGTACACAGTGGTTCCCTTTTTACCAATACTTGTGTTGCCAATACTTGGTATTTGTTGTCTTAATAATAGCCATTCTGACAGGTGAGGTGATATTTCATTGTTGTTTTGATTTGCATTTCCCTAGTGAGTGATATTGAGCATCTTTTCATATGTATCAGAGTCATCTGTATGTTTGCTTTGGATAAATGCCCATTCAAATTCCTTCCTTTTTTTAAAAACTGGATTGTTTGATTTTAAGATAATAAAGTGTATGATTTCTTTGTATACAAAATATATTAACCCCTTATTGGATATATGGTCTGCAAATATCTTCTCCCATTCATTTTGCTGATAGTTTTCTTCATTGAGAAAAAACCTCTTATTTGATGTAGTCCTATTTGTTTCTTTTTCTTTTTGTTTCCCTTGCCTGGAGAGACATATCAAAAAAATACTGTATAGATCAATGTCGAAAACATACTACCTATGATTTCTTCTAGAAGTCTTATTGTTTTAGGGCTTACATTTAACCTCCATGTGTTCATATATTTTGCATTTTTATCTTGTAGTTGATTTCTTTACTCATAGTGTTGCACTTGGAAAAAAAAATACATATGATTTCAGTTTTCTTAAATTCACTGAGACATGTTTTGTGGCCTAGGATGTGATCCATCCTGGAAAATATTTATTTTGTGTACACACACACACACATATGTGTGTGTATTACTCTCTAGAGTAATCAATTAAATCCATCCGATCTGGTCTTATGTATCATTTAAGACTAATGACTTCCTTACTGGTTTTCTGTCTGGATGATTTGTCCATTAATATAAGTGGAATATTAATTACCTCTATAATTATTGTGTTGCTTTCTTCCTTTATGTCTCTTAGTATTTTCTTTATGTTTAGATATTCCTATGTTGTAAATATTTACAATTGTTATATATTCTTGGATGGATCCATTGATCATTATGTAATGTTCTTCTTTGTCTTCTATTATAATCTTTGTTTTAAAGTCTATTTTGTCTGATACAAGTGCTGCTAATCTGGCTTTATTTAGATTTCCATTTGTAAGGAATATTTTTTCCGTCCCCTCACTTTAAGTATGTGTTTGTCTTTAGAGTCGCTTGTACTGCTTCCCTTCTCTGGGTCTCGGAGTATATGAGATTTTGTGTGCATTCTTAAGAGTGGATTCTCTATTTCCCACAGCCTTTTGGCTCTCACAGAAGTAAACCCCCTGGCCTTTAAAGCCAAATATTCTGGGGGCACATCTTCCTAGTGTACGATCCTCAGGCTGGAGAGCTCAGTGTGGGACTTGGACCTCTTACTCCTTGAAGAGAATCTCTGCAGTTGTAATTGTCCTCGTGGTAGTGGGTCCCAATAATATCGCCTCTCTGTCCCTCTTGTCTCATTGTGTTCCTTTCAGTTGTACAAGCTCTTTTG
>SJYC01055920.1:0-68953 GCA_006408675.1 Madoqua kirkii | reverse complement strand
GTTTTTTTCCATTCTATTGTCTTCCTCTATTTCTTTGCACTGATCGCTGAGGAAGGCTTATCTTTCCTTGCTAGTCTTTGGAACTCTGCATTCAAATGGGTATATCTTTTCTTTTCTCCTTTGCTTTTCGCTTCTCTTCCTTTCACAGCTATTTGTAAGGCCTCCCCAGACAACCATTTTGCTTTTTTGCATTTCTTTTTCTTGGGAATGGTCTTAATCCCTGTCTCCTGTACAATGTCATGAACCTCCATCCATAGTTCACCAGGCACTCACTCTGTCTATCAGGTCTAGTCCCTTAAATCTATTTCTCAATTCCACTGTATAATCATAAGGGATTTGATTTAGGTCTGATTATTTCAAGTTCCCCAGGTTGGGGATTTGGCATATGGGTAATGGAGACAGAATAGGAAAAATGGAACCAGAGAAAGGCCTAGGGCACTTTTACTTCCAGGGAGGAGATAAGCCTGAAAACAAATAATAACCCCACAATAGCAATAACAGTAACAACAAGTGGCATTAGAAACAGCTGTTTAGGACGGGCTATATGAATGCCAGTTATGAACTGGGTGATTTCTGAGGTCCTTTCCACAGCATGATTCTGCGACAAATCTGTTTTGTTCACAATGTGTCAGTATTTCTGTCTCAACAATTCCCTGTTTAATAACTGGGCCAGGAAAGGTTATCAACAACAAATAGCCAATGTTGCATCCCATTCTCAGTCCTTATTTATTCATTTTCAGTTTTAAGAGGTTTGTGTTCATGTGACATTTCATTTTGGAAAAAAGAGGACTTCATTCTCCTGCTGACTTAGATCCATAATCCCTGTGTTGTGAAGGTTGTGGGCAGTGCTGTTGGCCCTGAAGAGTAAAGCCTGCTGACATGCACAGAGACAGCGGCCATTTGAAGGCTGAAGCTCCTCTCAATCAGGACCCAAAACTAAGGACATGGAGACGTCTACACCAGGCGGCGCAGAGATAAAGAATCTGCCTGCCGATGCCGGAGACTCAAGAGACACGGGTTTGATCCTTGGGTCAGAAGGATCCACTGGAGGAAGAAATGGCAACCTACTTCAGTATTCTTGCCTGGGAAATTCCTTGGATAGAGGAGCCTGGTGGGCTTTAATCCATGAGGTTGCAGAGAGTCGGACATGACTGAACACAAACGCTGAGAACAGGGGATCAGGAGACAGAGGGCCAGACTTCTGTCTTGAAAGTTGGACAGCATTTCTGTAAATCCTGGTGGTAGATCCACAAAGATCTCCATGCTGCGCCCACCTACATTTAACTAAACTGCATCCCCTCGAGCACCAGCAGTCAAGGTAATTTATGGTGTACGGATTTATGGTGGCGGATTCATGTGATGTATGGCAAACCCAATACAATACTGTATAGCAATTAGCCTCCAATAATAAATTTAAATTTAAAAAAAGAATGGTTTCAATTTCCATTTTATTTATTTCTTCTTTTGGTGATTGAAATAATCACAGGAGCTGTGAATTTTTAAAATTCCAAATGTGTGTATCTATGCATCTAGAAACACAGTAAGTGAAACACCTTCTATAAGGAACCAGTCAGTCCTCAAGGAAATCAACTCTGAATATTCATTAGAAGGACTGATCTTGAAGCGTTAATACTTTGGCCACCTGATGCGAAGAGCCAACTCTTGGAAAAGACTCTGATGCTGTGAAAGACTGAAGGCAGAAGAAGAAGGGGGCAAGAGAGGATGAGATGGTTGGATGGCATCTCTGACTCAGTGGACATGAGTTTGAGCAAACTCCAGGAAAAGGTGAAGGACGGGAAAACCTGGTGTGCTATAGTTCACGGGATTGCAAAGAGTCAGACACAACTGAGCAACTGAACCACAACAGTAAGGAGTCTGGGAGCTTGCTAGCGTGGTGGCCTCTCCTGTTGACAAGAAATCTACTCTCAAGAAATCGCATTCTCTGGCCGAAAAATTCCGGAGTTAGAAGGTGCTTCTGTAACCGTGTATCTTCCACTTCCGGGTTTCCACTAATCCCTGTGAGGAGTTTCAGAAGACTGTCTCCCAAAGCTCGAGAACCTAATCTGTTTACCTTTGAGACCTCTCACAGTTGAAAATGCCTTCTGCTGCAGTTTGAAGACTGTAAGCTGGAAATCAGCAACCATTGTAATTAAAGAGACATACCTCTCCCATAAGCATTTAGCAGACAGAACTCTGCCTGCATTCTGAATAAAGCTGGTCCTCAGACTGTGATCTCAGCAAAGCTGAGTTGCCGAGTGGTGTGTTTGTCAGAGCCCTGGCAAGGGACTGGGAACTGAGGAAAACACACACACATACACACACACACACACTGCACCCACTCCCCAAGCCACAACAAGCAACCCCTTTGATCTGTAAACAACCCCAGATCAGATTCAATAGACCAGCTGGGGCAGGATGAATGCAGAGAGGGGCCAGTCTCCTTCCAGAAGGTACGCGGAGAGACAGGAGCCGGCCTTGAGTGGCGCTGGCTGTCCTCCAGCTGGCGGCCTCCGCTCCTTGGCTCCCAGGCGGTGGTCACGTGGTCAGTCCAGTGTGGACGCGATAATGTGGCCTGTTACACGTGCAGCCTAGGGCCCAGGAGAAAACCCTGATGACATGAAAGGAGAGAAATCTAGAGAACCCTCCCAGCATGGACACGTCTGGTGGTGGAAATCGCTCTCCAGACACCTGCCTGCTGAGCCCAGAATCGTACAAGCCGAGGAGGAGAATTCTCTCATCTGCCTGAGGATTTCTTCTTCCACTTCATTAGAGAGCCTCCTTCTTCATGTCCATCAGGCAGTGTTTTCCTTCCTGGGACTGTGTCGCATAAATGCCGCCAAATTCTAAGCCCCAGCACTCCTTTTTAGGATAACTTTTCTTATGATTAGAGAAATCTGCCTTTTCAGGGTCCCTCACTTTCCGTGTGTGATGTGATGACGGCTTAATTTACTTTCCTTCCATTTTATGATGGCTACTTCAGGACACCCCAGGTCATCAGTAAATTTTCCTCCCGTCACACCAGAGGATGGCTTGTTTCTGGGAATCTCCTAGGAGATGCCTAATTCTAGCCCTCATTTGCTGCTTCTAGCAATTTCTCCCTCCATTCTGGGAGAACGATTTAGCTTCTCAGCTTGTAGCATCTAACAATGGCTCACAGTCCTTCTTTCATTGCTTGTGTGTGAGGTATGTTTGTAAGTGTGCTCAGAGCAGAAGAAACACGGTCAGATGCTTATTTCTAAGACATTTATTATTTTTATTTCCCTGCACTGATTCTCAAGGTTGAAGATACTTTTTACTGTGAATTTTTTGCACATGGTATTTATGTCTTCAATATAAAATGTGTTTGTTTATTATCATACACGAGTGGCTTAAATATTAGGCCTTTCAAAATAAGCAATCTCTTCCATTTTTAGCATTTGAGAAAAATGTGCTCTTTCTGGGGAATGGTTTCAACAGTAAATATGATTCATTTTAATTTTTGTAATAAACCATGCTTACAGCAGAGACCTCTGAGAGTAACAATAAGTTAATTTATTTTTAGCTATTATTTGCAGAGAAGAGTTGTTTGCAAATTATATGTGATCTTAATTGATATTCACAAACACCTAACAAGGCAGGATGCCTTCATTCCTTCATTCTTTTACTCACTCAGCAAATGCACATTAAATAACAGCAGGTTCTGGGCACACTGTGTGGTGCTGTTGGTACAGTGGTGAACCAGGTTGATCTGGTACTCACCTCGTGGAATTTATAACCAATAAGGGACAACAGAGGGTGAGATGGGTGGATGGCACCACTGACTCGATGGACGTGAGTGAACTTCGGGAGTTGGTGATGGACAGAGAGGCCTGGGGAGAAGGCAATGGTACCCCACTCCAGTACTCTTGCCTGGAAAATCCATGGAGAGAGGAGCCTGGTGGGCTGCAGTCCATGGGGTCTCTAAGAGTCAGACACAACTGAGTGACTTCACTTTCACTTTTCACTTTCATGCATTGGAGAAGGAAATGGCAACCCACTCCAGTGTTCTTGCCTGGAGAATCCCATGGGTGGAGAAGTCTGGTGGGCTACCGTCTATGGGGTCACACAGAGTCGAACACGACTGAAATGACTTAGCAGCAGCAGCAGCGAGGCCTGGAGTGCTGCGATTCATGGGGTCGCAGAGAGTCGGACACGACTGAGCAACTGAACTGAACTGATGAAAGTGAAGCCTGGAGGGCTGCAGTCCATGGGGTCTCTAAGAGTCAGACACAACTGAGTGACTTCACTTTCACTTTTCACTTTCATGCATTGGAGAAGGAAATGGCAACCCACTCCAGTGTTCTTGCCTGGAGAATCCCATGGGTGGAGAAGTCTGGTGGGCTACCGTCTATGGGGTCACACAGAGTCGAACACGACTGAAATGACTTAGCAGCAGCAGCAGCGAGGCCTGGAGTGCTGCGATTCATGGGGTCGCAGAGAGTCGGACACGACTGAGCAACTGAACTGAACTGATGAAAGTGAATGTGAAAGTTGTTCAGTTGTATCCTACTCTTTGCAACCTCATGGACTCTACAGTCTATGGAATTCTCCAGGCCAGAATATTGGAGTGGGTAGCCTTTCAACCCAGAGATCAAACCCAGGTCTCCCGAATTGCAGGTGGATTCTTTACCAGCTGAGCCACAAGGGAAGCCCAACAATTATGATCAGGCCTTATTAAGATTCTTATTTTTTGGTCAAACCAGAGTTCAGGTAGATTTGTATTCGTCTGTAACCCAGAGTCTCTGAGTCTCATTCACATCTAACTCCTCGAGGGCTGGAGGAGGAGCAAGACTCAAGAAGCCTCACGGGACATTTGTGGAAGGAGGAGCTGGGAAAGTGCTGGAAGTTGTGTTCAGCCTGTTGCAAAAAATTCCTTTCTGGATGTGGATTCTTTATGAAAGGAGTTCAGGATAATTCTGATTTAGTCCTTCACTGGATGTCAGACTTTCAAGAATCAAAACTGATGCTCTGTGTATGTGTTTCTTGGTGTGTGTTAAGTCATTCAGTCAGGTCTGACTCTGCAATACCATGGATGGTAGCCCGCCAGACTCCTCTGTCCATGGAATTCTCCAGGCAAGAATACTGCAGTGGGTTGTCATTCCCTTCTCCAGAGGATCCATCCTGATCCAGGGATTGAGCCCTGAGTCTCCTGCACTGCAGGCAGATTCTTTACTGTCTGAGCCACCAGGGAAGCCCCAGAGAAATCGAATTTCTTCATAACCAGCCCAGTGCTTATTCCACTCAGGTGAGGGGAGGTGAGCTTAGTTTCTGCCTCATGAATCAGGCGGTCTGGGGGCAGCTGGGGTCTCTTGGGGGAGGAGACCCGCCTCCCTCAGGGCAGGGAAGGATGGAGGTGCCCATCTGAGGGGGTCTCTGTGATGTTAGTGGTGACGTGGGTGGCTTGGTTACACGAGATGGGATTTTTTTTTTAAACTGAAGTTTAGTTCTTCTTTTTTTTTTTTTCTAAATATTTCTTTTGCTGCCTGTGGGCTTTCTCTAATTGCGGCGAGCGGGGCTATCTTAGTTGGAGTGATGGGCTTCTCACTGCAGCGGCGTCTCTTGTTGCGCAGCGCGGGCTTTAGGTGTGCGGGCTTTTTCATCTGTTCCAGCATAGCGGCTCAGTAGTTGCCATGTGCGACCCTCGGCCTTCAGTGACTGCGGCTCCAGGAATCCAGCGCTCAGGCGCAATAGTTCCGGCACACCGGCTTTGCTGCCCTGCAGCAGGTAGAATCTTCCTGCACCAGGGATCAAATCCGTGTCCCCTGCGTTGGAGGTGGATTCTTACCCACTGGACCACCAGGGGATTCCCCTACCTGGCTTTTGAAGTGCACATTAAGCCTGTAAAAAGTCACTGTGGCTGAAATCACGTGGCCAGAGCAGCTGCTGGCTGGATACAAAATCCGGAGGAGGGAGCACCCGGCAGAGAGCCGCTCCCGACCCCTCGCCCTGCTCTCCGGGAAAGCTCGTGAGACAGGCGTGGTCAATCCCCTTGGCTCCGTCTCCCCGTGATGGTTCTGGGGTGTCCTGATGGAGCTTAGTTGACAACTTGGCGAGCAAAACCTCAGTCTGAGTCCAATTAGTTTCAGATTTAGGAGTGCAAAAGCATCATATGTATGACACCGGTTATCTGAGGACTCAGCACCGCAGAGGGCACTCTTTGGAGTTTAAGGGTCCCCTGGATGTGCTTTAATAGCAGCAGCAAAAGTGAGCCGAGGCACCAACAGACGCTTGTCACCCGTCCTGACTTCTTCACTCCCTGCCCCAGTTTTTCTTGCCTGGCCCTCTTCCCGCCCCCTTCCCATTTCCTTTCTTTCTCTCCCCAATCTTGGCTCCTTTTCCAGGAAACATCACCTTCCCTTGACTGAGCCCTCCTGTCTCTACTACAGAACTGAAGCCAGGCACGCAGGGGTTTCTGCGTGACCTTCCACGGTCAAGGCAGCAGAGATTCCCAAGTGGGGGATTCTGTTGCCAGGGTAACTTAGGTCTCCATCACATAAGCCTGAGGACACTCGCCAGCACAGTTCCTTGCCAACTGACTCTCTCCTTGACCAAACTCAAGATAGGCTGCTCTGAACCCTTTTTGTGACTCTGCCCCGTTGGGTGTTATCCTTCAGAGCCCAGATGTACCAAGCATCTTGTTAAGTCAGTCTAGCAAGAATCCCCCATCCTTCCTACCTGATCACCCCAGATATCTGATCAAATCTCATCCTCCACCATGTCACAGGGCTCGTCTGATCACCCAGTCTGCCTGCAGCAAGAGTCCTGTTAGCTCTGTTTGACCAGAATCCCTTCTGTCCCTGCTGTTTTCTCAGTAATTTCCCATCTACTGACCCCCAGGTGGCGCTAGTGGTAAAGAACCCACCTGCCGATGCAGGAAACAGGGGTCGGATCTCTGGTTTGGGAAGATCCTCTGGAGGAGGAAATGACAACCCACTCCAGCATTCTTGCCTGGAGAACCCCATGGACAGAGGAGCCTGGCGGGCTACAGTCCATAGGGTCACAAAGAGTCCAACACGACTGAAGCCACTTAGCACACACGCATGGCCCGCACCTTGCTCTTCGGATGTAACCTCCCACTTATCTCTGTCTTATTTGGAATCAAGCAGGTTCCACACTGAGGTCTCGTTCGCATTAGCGCACGCAATATTTCCTGAGTAAAATCTGTTTTTATTGCTTTCCCGTCTAACCTTGGTTTTCTTTAACCATTCCAATAAAGGCTGTGCAAACCATGATTTAGTTGTTACGGATGATGGCTGGGCAGTTGCCTTGAACCGTTTTCACTCCTCTTACTCATTAAAAAACAGATTGTTTTTCTAAAGAAATATATCCTCCCTCTCCCCAATACAAAACTCCACTCATATATTTTTTATTTTTTATCATTTAGTCAAGCTTGCAGAGTCACTGGACTCTCAGAATAAAGAGAGAAGGCTATATTTATAGTTCAAATTATTATGTAGCAGTTGACAGCTCTGTTCTGATTGAAAGTCTTGTCTCTGACAATAGGAAACAGGATCAGAGTTTATCTCTGTAAGGCTTTAGAATGGCCCTGTGATTCAAGGCTTATCTCAGGGAATGCATGGCTTTTAAAAATGTAAATCTTTCCTGAGCTGTGGTAGCTGCCATATTCTTCTATCAGATGAAGCTAAGCTAAGGATAAGAATGTCAGTTTCTTTTTTTTTTCATGTCCTCTTATAAGGACGGCATAAATTTGACCAAATACGTCTGTCTGCTCTAGATTTTCTGACGGAAGATCATTAACTTGATGTTTTGTTGTGTCTGGATGCTTTAATTGACAGAGGTACAAAAAGGAGAGATGGTAATTACAGTAAGACTTGCTTGTCTTATGCCTGGATCTTACCATTTGTGAAAATTTATATTTTATGACCAGAGAAGAAAAATTTAAGCATAAAAATTCTTCTCTGACCTTTGGTCACCTCTCTCCCCACACCATGCATTGTTCATCTGCGTGCATCAACCAAAACTCCTCCACCTCTAGCAATACGTGCTCAACCATAAAGAGCAACACTGACCCAGCATCAACAAGTGTGTTTGTGTGTGTGTGTGTGTGTGTGTGTGTGTGTGTGCGCTCAGCCGCGTACGACTTTTTGTGCCCTTATGGACGGTAGCCCGTTGGGCTTCTCTGTCCATGGGATTCTCCAGGCAAGAATACTGGAGTGGGTTGCGTCACCTGCACGGAAAACTCCTTAAAAACAGCATTCCTTCTTGATCTTGTAAGAGGTCTCAAGACCCACCAGTATGACATTTAGATCTGTATTATGTAAACTGTCAAGAATATATCATTTGCTGTACAGCCATTTGTCTCAAAAAACATATACAACTCTGCCTTCATTTCTAACCGGGAGAGCAGTTCTCAGAAATTTTTCAGGTGCTCTGCCAGTTATAATGCTCAAATTTGGCTCAAATAAAATTTTCCAATTCTTTCCTACATCAACTGATTAATTTTTTTATCAGCAGGTTAAAGAGTCAATTTGTGTCCATGATTCCTTTACAAAGCTCTTTGAGTCATATTCGTGGACACTTTCATTATGCCAGAAATATTCTGTATCACTTTTATTGTTCATCTGTTTTCATTCTAAGAACCAAGAATGCTGAGCGGGTTTCACCTGCAGCAACTGTAAGGTTTATTTTCTTTCTTTTTCCCGTGTGTCTTAGACCGGTGGTCCCCAACCTTTCTTGGCATCAGGGACCTGTTTTCATGGAAGACAACTTTTCTGTGGTGGGGTGGGTGGTTTCAGGATGATTCAAGCCCTCTACATTTATGAGGCTCTTTATTTCAATTGTTATTACATCACCTCTACCTCAGACCATCAGGCATTAGCTCCTCGAGGTTGGGGACTCCTGTCTTAGACTGTTCAGACTGCTGTAGTGAATACCATGAACAGTGCAGCTTTTAAGTAACAGAAATTTCTCACAGTTTGGAGTCTGGGAAATCAGCGTCAAGGTGCCTGTGTATTGGGTGTCTGGTGAGAGCCTGCCTCCTGGTTCATAGATTGCCGTCTTCTCACTGTGTCTGCACATGGAGGGGGGCGGGCGGTAAGGGAGCTCTCTGGGGTCCCTTTATGAAGGGGCACCAATCCTATTGACGAGGGCTCCACCTTCATGATCTAATCACATCCCAAAGACCCTCACCCACTAACACCATCACACTGGAGATCAGAATTTCCACATATGAGCTGCAAAACATCAACGTTTAGAGCAGCAGGTTTGCCTGTCCCAGCTTGCCAGGAAGTACACACCTTGACTTTCATTAAGGCTGCTGCTGCTGCTAAGCTGCTGCAGTTGTGTCCGACTCTGTGTGACCCCATAGACGGCAGCCCATCAGGCTGCCCCTCCGCCACCCCGTCCCTGGGATTCTCCAGGCAAGAACACTGGAGTGGGTTGCCACTTCCGTCTCCAATGCATGAAAGTGAAGAGTGAAAGTGAAATCGCTCAGTGGTGCCCGACTCTTAGCGACCCCATGGACTGCAGCCCACCAGGCTCCTCCGTCCATGGGATTTTCCAGGCAAGAGTATTGGACTGCATAAATCAGCAAGCATCAGCCATGTTCCCTTAAGGTTTTTGTAGGCATTGTTTCTACACGAGAAATAGAGTCCTTGTTCTTTAATAGTGGGCCTTCATACTCAGTTAAATGTGACTTAATAAGACATTTCTGCAATGGTTATAAATTTGGTTTATATTACATCCTGACAAAGATAGATTTTAATTGAACCTGAGTAAATGACTACCGTGCCATGAGAAGTAAGGGATTCAGTGTAGGTACTCCAGACTCATCATCTTATTCTCTTGTCAATTTATTAGCCTATAACTTATATAGAAATTTCTCATATAGTATTTCCTCTGAATTCTGAAAAGAGATTGAGAGCCAGGTACTATTCCATGAATGTTTTCTTGCAGTTTGCCTAGGACTAGCCTGCTAAATACTAGAAAGAAAAGATAGATTGAAATGAAAGGAAAGAGTTTTTTTCCTATGGCTGTGTAAAAAGTTAATAAACAGTTATTAAAAAAATAATTAAACAGGCTAGAATCGAGTGGCCAGAAGGGGGAGCTCTGACACCCTGCGAGAATACTGTCCAGCCCCTACTCAAAGACAGGGAAGGCTGACATGCTGCCATCATGGGTGGCAAAGAGTCAGACAGAACTGAGCAACTGAACTGACCTGAACTGCTCGAAGAAGGTAGACTCCTTTCCCCTGGGAAGATTTCAGCCAATGAAAAGCCGTTCTTTGTTGATTACAACCCTTCCAACTTCCTTTCCTCTCTATAAAAGAGTCCTTCCCTTGCTATGAGGGGCCTTGAACATGGATCTTAGTGGTTGCAGACCCTAAATTGCAATTCTCTGGTGTTGTTGTTTAGTACTTAAGTCTTGCCAGACTCTTTTGTGACCCCATGGCCTAAGCTCAGTTTTTATTCCAATCCCAAAGAAGGGCAATGCCAAAGAAAGTTCAAACTATCGTACAATTGCACCCATTTCACATGCTAGCAAGGTAATGCTCAAACTCCTTCAAGCTAAGCTTCAACAATATATGAACTGAGAACTTCCAGATGTACAAGTTGGACTTAGAAAAGGCTGAGGAACCAGAGATCAAATTACCAACAATCGCTGGATCATAGAGAAAGCAAGAGAATTCCAGAAAAACTTGTACTTCTGTTTTATGAACTACATGAAAGCCTTTGACTGTGTGAATCACAATAAACTGAAGAAAATTCTTAAAAAGATGGGAATACCTGTCTCCTGAGAAACCTTACCTGTCTCCTGAGAAACCTGTATGCAGGTCAAGAAGCAACAGTTAGAACCGGACATGAAACATTAGACGGATTCAAACCTGGGAAAGGAGTATATCAAGGCTGTGTATTGTTACCCTGCTTATTTAACTTCTATGAAGAGTACATTATGCGAAATGCTGGGCTGGGAAACTCACAGGCTTGAATCAAGATTGCCAGGAGAAATATCAACAACCTCAGATATGCAGATAATATCACTCTAATGGCAGAAAGCAGAGAGGAACTAAAGAGCCTCTTAAGGGTGAAAGAGAAGAATGAAAAAAAATGGCTTAAAACTCAACATTCAAAAAATGAAGATCACAGCATCTAGTCCTATCACTTCATGGCAAATAGAAGGAGAAAAGTGGAAACAGTGACAGACTTTCTTTTCTTGAGCTCCAAAATCACTGCAGATGGTGACTGCAGCCATGAAATTAAAAGATGCTTGCTTCTTGGAAGAGAAATTTTGACAAACCCAGACAGTGTATTAAAAAGCAGAAACATCATTTTACTGACAAAGGTGCATGTAGTCAGAGCTATGATTTTTTCAGTAGTTGTATAGGGATGTGAGAGTTGGACCATAAAGAAGGCTGAGCGCTGAAGAACTGATGCTTTCGAATTGTGGGACTAGAGAAGACTCTTGAGTCCCTTGGACAGCAAGGAGATCAAATCAGTCAATTCTAAAGGAAATCAACCCTGAATAGTCATTGAAAGGATTAATGCTGAAGTAAAGAGCCGACTCATTGGAAAAGACCCAATGAGATGCTGAGAAAGACTGAGGGCAGGAGGAGAAGGGGGCAACAGAGGATGAGTTGGTTGGATGGCATCACTGACTCAATGGACATGAGTCTGAGTAAGCTCCAGTAGACAGTGAGGGACAGAGAAGCCTGGCGTGCTGCTGTCCATGGGTTGCAGAGAGTCCAATGTGACTTAGTGACTGGAAAACAACAACAAAAACAGCAGTAGCAACATGGTCTGCAGCCCACCAGGCTGTTCTGTCTGTGGGCTTCTCCAGGTAAGAATACTGGAATTGGGTTGCCATTCCCTTCTCCAGAGGATCAGTTGCAGAGAGTCAATGTGACTTAGTGACTGGAAAACAACAACAAAAACAGCAGTAGCAACATGGTCTGCAGCCCACCAGGCTGTTCTGTCTGTGGGCTTCTCCAGGTAAGAATACTGGAATTGGGTTGCCATTCCCTTCTCCAGAGGATCTTCCCAACCCAGGGGTCAAACCCACATCTCCTTCATTGGCAGGCAGATTCTGTATCCACCAGGGAAGCCCTGTAATTCTCTGCTGATCCCAAACAAACCCAAGTTTGCTAGAGAAACATCTGGCAGTCTATTTGTTTCTGGTCAATAGCTGTGAGAAAAAGGACATTAACCACAATTAAATTACGCTTTTCAGTTCCAGTTAGTGCTCCACAGCTGATTCCTGTTCTGCTGGATCTTGGGCTGGCAGCTGGCTGTCACAAGGTCACCTGCTACTGGGCTTAGTTGTCCTGGGGGTCCTATCTCCATCCCAGGGACAGGTGGTGACATCACCTCAGAGTGATGTCATGGCCTCATGAGTGTCTGGAACACTGCTCTCCGGAAGCCATCTTTTGATTTTCTTTTGATTTTTCTGCCAGAAGATTCAACCTTTGACCTGGAGCTTACATGTGTGGGAACATGGAGGAAACAGGGAGCCACCTTTTGGTGATAAGACTGAATGTTTCTGGTTAACTGATTCTGCCAGTGTCAGAGGAAACCAGTGCTGGATGCGGGTGGCAAGGTAGCCTTTATTCAGACGACTGCAGTAGGGAAGTAAGAATCTGGGGTCAACTGAGTTCAACTGCAATTAAAACAAGGTGGCTGAGGTTTGTCAAGGGAGGAGGAACAAAAGGGAATTGTGGAGAAGTGAAGGCAGGAGAATGAAAGAGGGGCCGGGAGGGAGATGGGGAAATGGAAAACCGCAGGCGAGTGAGCGGAAATTACTGATCATGATTTAGCAAAATGAGTTGGGACAATGTACATTTCTCAGTTTGCTGTGTGTGCATGCTCAGTTGCTCAGTCTTGTCTGACTCTTTGCGGCCGCATGGACTGTAGCCTGCCAGGCTCTGTGGACTGGAGCCCGCCAGGCTCCTCTGTCTGTGGGATTCTCCAGGCAAGAATACTGGAGTGGGGTGCCATTTTCTTCTCCAGGGCATCTTCCCGATCCAAGAATAGAACCCGTGTCTCTAACGTCTCCTGCACTGGCAGGCAGGTTCTTCATCATCAGTGCCACCTGGGATGCCCCTCAATTTGGCAGCGCTGTGTTTTCTTGAAGAAACATGCAGCATGGACGGCTGGGGTCACCTGTGGGTCACAGCACAGTACAGGTAGAGGCCAGGCTGAAGTTTTGTCGGATCCCTTAGCACAGGACTCTGAAAAGTCCTTTGTGCCATGTGGGAGTTCCCAGTGACCAGCATGATTTTATAATGATTAATTATTCTGAGGGCAAACACATTTATGTCCTCAAGGAGACTGTCAATTCTCCAGGATTTTCCTATCCAAAGTAAGGACTCTTTTAAATATAAAGGAATTTTAAATTGAGGTGTGGAGAATCTTAAACATTATTTCGTTAATAGTTAATAGGCCAATCTTTATGTATCAGTTGCTCTGATCCATCTTGACAGGCCTACAGTGATGAAAACTTTCATATTAATAATCTAGGTTTCGTTTTACCTGATGAGATGGGCAATTGAGTTTCTCTTTTTGAGTCCATATTCCTCACGTGATTGACTTGGTAAACAGATTGCCTCTCAAGTGACCACCAAGGTATTTAAAAATTGGAGGATGCCAGCCCTGATTGGGCATCTTTCCCTATTCCCAAGGGTCCTGGGGTGTGTGTGGTCTCCTGGAAGCTTCCCTGGTTCAGTGCAGCCCAGAGAGTTCTCAGAATAGGGCTGAGGTATGTAGTTTCCTTGTGGCTCAGATGGTAAAGAATCCGCCTGCAGTGCAGGAGACACAGAATCCCTGGGCTGGGAAATCCCCTGGAGAAGGCTTTGGCAACCCACTCCAGCATTTTTGCCTGAAGAATCCCATGGATAGAGGAACCTGGTGGGCTACAGTCCACGGGGGTCACAGAGTCGGAACGGACAGAGTGACTACCACTTCAATCTAGTTTCCAAAAATTCCAGACCCTTCCTTCTTTCCTGACTCACTTGTCAACTCCACCCCTTCCCACCCCTCAGGGCCCTACCTTTCCGTGTTCAGGTCAGCTGATCAAACATTTCAGGCCTGAGGGGCCATCAGCAAGGGCTTAGATGTTTTGTTGACAATTCTCCCAACTTGGCCCCCAGTAAGGGTCTTCCTGCCTTGTGTCACGAGAGCCGACAGAATGAGCCTGAGTTCGGGTCAGAAGCAAAGGGAAATTTCCTTCTCTGATCAGAGAAATGGTCCCCAACCTTTTTGGCACCAGGGACTGATTTCATGGAAGGCAATTTTTCCACTGATGAGGAGTAGTGATGGTTTCAGGATGGTTCAAGTACATTACATTTATTGTGCAAAGGCTTCCCTGATAGCCCAGATGGTAAAGAATCTGCCGAAGTCCTGGGTTCAGTCCCTGGGTTGGGAAGATCCCCTGGAGAAGAGAGTGGCTACACACTCCAGTATTCTGGCCTGGAGAATCCCATGTACAGAGGAGCCTGGTGGGCTACAGTCCATAGGGTTACAAAGAGCCCATGGGGAAATGACTGAGCAAATTTCACTTCACTTATTTCGATTATTGTATCAACGAAGGAGGAGAGGAACGTTCACTTCATTTATTTGAATTATTATTATATCAGTGAAAGAGGAGAGTGAAAAAGTTGACTTAAGGCTGAACATTCAGAAAACTAAGATCATGGCATCTGGTTCCATCACTTCAGGGCAAATAGATGGGGGAACAATGGAAACAGTGAGAGACTTTATATCTGGGGGGGGGGTCTAAAATCACTGCAGTTGGTGATGGCAGCCATGAAATTAAAAGACACTTGCTTCTTGGAAGAAAGGCTATGACCAACCTAGACAACATATTAAAAAGCAGAGATATTACTTTGCCAACAAAAGTCTGTCTAGTCAAAGCTATGATTTTTCCAGTAGTCATGTATGGATATGAGAGTTGGACTACAAAGAAAGCTGAGCACTGAAAAATTGATGATTTTGAACTGTGGTGCTGGAGAAGACTCTGAGAGTTCCGTGGACTGCAAGGAGATCCAACCAATCCATCCTAAAAGAGATCAGTCCTGAATATTCATCGGAAGGACTGATGCTGAAGTTGAAACTCCAATACTTTGGCCACTTGATGTGAAGAGCTGACTTGTTTGAAAAGACCCTGATGCTGGGAAAGATTGAGGGCAGGAGGAGAAGGGGACGAGAGAGGATGAGATGGTTGGATAGCATCAGTAACTCAATGGACATGGGTTTGAGCAAACTCCGGGAGTTGTTGATGGACAGGGAAGCCTGGCATGCTGCAGTCCATGGGGTCACAAAGAATCAGATATGACTGAGTGACTGAACTGAACTGAACTTAGAATTGGGGGTCAGTGTGCCCATCATTTTATTTTTAGAATTGTTTGTCATTGTTGTTTAGTCACTAAGTCATGTCTGATTCTTTGCAACCCTATGGATGATATCCTGCCAGATTCCTCTGTCAGGGGATTTCCCAGGTAAGAGTACCGGAGTGGATTGACATTTCCTCCTCCAGGGGATCTTCCTGACCCAAGGATAAAACCCTTGGATCGGAAATTGAAAGGGAGATTGCTTAACCACTGAGCTACCATGGAAGATGTATTTTCAGAATTACTGGAAGCATTTGCAATGTACACTAACTGAAGAGAGTTGTTTGGATTTTATTTTATGTCATATGCTTCAGTTCAGTTCTTTCAGTCGCTCAGTTGTGTCTGACTCTTTGTGACCCCATGAATTGCAACACGCCAGGCCTCCCTGTCCATCACCATCTCCCAGAGTTCACTCAAACTCACATCCATCGAGTCAGTGATGCCATCTAGCCGTCTTGTCCTCTGTCGTCCTTTTCTCTTCCTGCCCCCAATCCCTCCCAGCATCAGTCTCTTCCAATGAGTCAACTCTTCGCATGAGGTGGCCAAAGTACTGGAGTTTCAGCTTTAGCATCATTCCTTCCAGAGTAATCCTAGGGCTGATCTCCTTCAGAATGGACTGGTAGGATCACCTTGTAGTCCAAGGGACTCTCACAAGTCTTTTCCAACACCACAGTTCAAAAGTATCAATTCTTCAGCACTCAGCTTTCTTCCCTGGTGGCTCAGAGGTTAAAGCGTCTGCCTGCAATGCAGGAGACCCGGGTTCGATCCCTGGGTTGGGAGGATCCCCTGGAGAAGGAAATGGCAACCCACTCCAGTATTTTTGCCTGGAGAATCCCATGGATGGAGGAGCCTGGTGGGCTACAGTCCATGGAGTTGCAAAGAGTTGGATACAACTGAGCAACTTCACTCACTCACTCCAGCTCTCTTCACAGTCCAACTCTCACATCTGTACATGACCACAGGAAAAACCATAGCCTTGACTAGACAGACCTTTGTTGGCAAAGTAATGTCTCTGCTTTTGAATATGCCATCTAGGTTGGTCATAATTTTCCTTCCAAGGAGTAAGCATCTTTTAATTTCATGGCTGCAGTCACCATCTGCAGTGATTTTGGAGCCCCCCAAAATAAAGTCTGACACTGTTTCCACTGTTTCCCCATCTATTTCCCATGAAGTGATGGGACCACATGCCATGATCTTCATTTTCTGAATGTTGAACTTTAAGCCAACTTTTTCACTCTCCTCTTTCACTTTCATCAAGAGGCTTTTTAGTTCCTCTTCACTTTCTGCCACAAGGGTGGTGTCATCTGCATATCTGCGGTTATTGATATTTCTCCTGGCAATCTTGATTCCAGCTTGTGCTTCTTCCAGCCCAGCGTTTCTCATGATGTACTCTGCATAGAAGTTAAATAAGCTTATTCTTCACTTATTCCTAATGAGACATATTTGCTACCTGTACCTACCTTGTTGTCTGCCCACATTTTCCTTGGCCTCCTGTCCAACCCTAGTTCTTCCCTGAGCGATCCTGCCCCATGGGATGTGCTTCCTTCTTTTGGGTCCTGTATGGACAGCAAAGAATCTCTTCAACAATACTCATCTCCTGATCTGTTGGCCTCACAGTATCTGGCTCCCTAGGAATTTTAGGATTGCTTGTTCTATTTCTGTGAATTGGTTTTTGCTTAAACAGGGCTTTGGGACCTCTCCACTGGACTCCCAGGTCCTCATAAAGATATATCTCTGGGTGTTTGTCAAAATGGATGTTTCTGTGGAGTATGAGGGTTGGAATCTCTTGTTTTGCCATCCTGCTAATGTCAGACTTCCCAGGTCCCCTCTTCATACTTGTTAAGAATCAGCATTTAACTTGGAGTTGGAGGACACTTGGCTCTGTGGTTCTCTAGGTCTGTAAGCTTTATGAGACCCAACTCTGTGCCTAGTTATAAGAATTTTGGATTATATTACCTATTCCTCTGATTCTATTTCTTGAGGTTTTAAAATTTTATCAAATTCTCACCTTTGCTAATTTGTGAACAGAAATAAAACAAATGCCCTATTTCTTTATCTTTGCTGATAGACAGCAATTGCAATGACTCTCCAGTTTGACTTTCAGGGCGCTCTTAACTCAAGTGCTTGTTCTTGCCAACTTCTGTTTGAATACCTGTTAAAGCAGAGTGTTTTTTCTTGATGACTTAATGGGTGGAAATCCTCTTAGGCACAAATTTTCTATCCTCCCTGCACATAAACACCTTGGCCCAGAGCTTGGTGCCTCTCCTCTCACACGTGTGTGCAGGTGTACTCAGTCGTGTCCAGGTCTTTGTGATCTCACAGACAGTAGCCAGGCTCCCCTGTCCAGGGGATTTCCCAGGCAAGAATACTGGAGTGGGTTGCCATTCCAGGGGGTCTTCCCAACCCAGGGATCGAACCCTCATCTCCTGCATTGACAGGCAGGCTCTTTACCCCTGAGCCACCAGGAACGCCTGGGGAATGAGGACTTACTGTTTAATGGGGACAGAGTTTCAGCATAGGAAAGTGAAAAATTTGTGAGATGGATGATGGTGAGTGTTGCACAACTATGTGAACGTGCTTAGTGCCTCTGAACTGTACACTTAAATATGGTTAAAATAGTATGCTTTATATTTTGTGACTTTTACCACAATAAAAAAAATTAAAAAGCAAAGATCCAGACGGTCCTCTAGTCTATGTCGTTACTCCCTTTCTTCATAGGTGAGTGACTTTGGACAATGCTCGTTGTTCAATCGCTGAGTCGTGTTCGATTCTTTGGGACCCCTATAGCATGCCCGGCTGCTCTGTCCTCCACTGTCTCTTGGAATTTGCTCAGATTCATGTCCATTGAATCAGCGATGCTATCTAAACATCTCCTCCTCTGCTTGCCCTTCTCCCATTCTCAGTCTTTCCCAGCATCAGGGTTTTTTTCCAGTGAGTCAGCTCTTTGCATCAGGTGGCCAAAGTATTGGAGCTTCAGCTTCATCATCAGTCCTTCCAATAAATATTCAGGGTTGATTCCCTTTAGGATGGACTGGTTTGATCTCTTTGCTGTCCAAGGAACTCTCAAGAGTCTTCTCCAGCACCACAGTTCAAAGGCATCAATTCTTCGTGGCTCATAGCTTCATTGAGTTATGCAAGCCCCTTCACCATGTCAAAGCTGTGATCCATGAAGGGGTTGGACAGTGTGCTTAACCTCTCTATGCCTTGGATGTGCCGTCTGTGGTGCAGGAATGGTTCGTCCTCACTTTGGGTGGTTGTGTGCTAAGAGCGCTTTGAGTGCCTGCCATATAGAAAGAGCCACAGAGGCATTGTTACAACAATAATCACCTTATGTGTTAGGGCTTCCCTGGTGGTGCAGAGGTTAAAGCGTCTGCCTGCGATGTGGGAGACTTGAGTTCAGTCCCTGGGTCTGGAAGATCCCCTGGAGAAGGAAATGGCAACCCACTCCAGTATTCTTTCCTGGAGAATCTCAGGGACAGAGGAGCCTAGTGGGCTGCTGTCTATGGGATTGCACAGAGTCGGACACGACTGAAGTGACTTAGCAGCAGCAGCAGCAGCAGCAGCAGGTATATATTAGGATTCCTCGGTGCAAATGGCAGAACCAGCTTAGTCAAAAAATGGAGCTGGTGACTACTGTAAGGGCAGGGGGTGAGCTAGAATCACAGTCCTTAAAGTCATCTGAACGTTGGCTTCTGTGGATGCCTTGGGCCCTTGTTATAAAATTTTGTTGCCTGGTGAAGGGAATGAGGTAGTTCCCAAATCTTTCTCCTCTATCTCAGGCTGTGACATAAGAACTTTTATCTTCTCTGCACCCGTCTTCCTACTCTGCTAAGGAAAAAGGGTAAGGAGAAAGTGAATGTTGCTCGGTTCACAAAAGTGTGTACAGTAAAGCTAGCTTTAATTACTGAGAGGTTTAACTTGAGACTCACACAACAGGAAACTTCTGATTTATGTATATGATTCTCATCCCCCTTCTGCCTAGTTTTTGCACTTGGTAACCAATTTTTCACTATTCTGAAGTGTTGTTTTGTCTCTTTTGTCATTCCCGTGGGCTCTGAAGTTGAAATCCAGCAGCTTTTCCACTCTTGTTTCTTTGTTTACTTTACCACACGGGGCTTCGTTTTGGATTATTAAAATAATGTATACGGTAGAACATTTCTACTGGGAAGATGAGAAAAGAGAAACAATGCCAGGATGTAATCTGTTTTCAATTTTGCTGTGACTTGTTTGCTTTTTCTCAAGGTCATTTCTTGCTCTTGGTGAAAAATGGAGCAGACAATAAATACAGACTCATGGAATATAATATCACATTATTAAGCCCCAACCAGTGGACAGGGCCAACCTCCAGCTCACCATATGGAAAGTATTCTTAGTTTTGGTCTCCATTTCCTTTTGTTTTCACTTTTGGCTATATTTTGGAGATGAAATGACTACTCCATTCTCATTAGTAGGCTGGGGAAATCATGTGACTATATAGCTATTTTGTTTCCTGAGAATATTTCTATGTATACTTGTGGAACAGAAAAATAAAATAAACAAAATTCATAGACATATTTATGAAAGCAGACACGAGTGCAAGTATAATAAGCAACACGTTAGTGAGTAGCTTGTGTGTGTGTCAGTTGCTCAGTCATGTCTGACTCTTTGTGACCCTTTGGACTGTAGCCTGCCAAGCTCTTCTGTCCACGGAATTTTTCAGGCAAGACTACTAGAGTGGGTTACCATTTCCTCCTCCAGGGGATCTTCCCGACCCAGGGACTGAACCCACATCTTCTGCGTTTCCTGCTTTGCAGGCAGATTCTTTACTGCTGAGCCACTGGGAAACCTGGGACCATAAAGAGATGATAGCTTTTGTAGCCGTCATTGTTCCTACATCTGCTTTGGAGCTTTGCCATATTAATACACAAAGCACCACTGTGCACATGTTCCTTCCAACTATTCAGGATTCATTCTTACTCTGATGGGATCTTTGGAAGGGCCTCGCTCCTTTTTAATTCTTTTTTCAGACTAGACCCAGGCCACTGTGAACAGAGACTGGTGGGATTGGTCAGCTGCTGTGTTTGCAGGTCAACAAAAATAATAAGCTTTTAAATCTGATTGTACCCCCCAAATACTGTTGTCTGTAGCAATTTCTGATAGCCTCGGCTCATTCTGCGGTTTAGTCCTCACAATTCACACAGAATAGAAAGAGATTTCTTTGCATAGAGTGGGGGCACTTAGACACCCCTGGCTATCGATGATGTCAAATAAAACACAAGTCTGTACTTAGTAGGGAGAGACTTTATTTCAAAGGAGTGCAGGGGTGGGGGGAGCCAGCGGTAACCATAAGGTCTGTGAGTGCCTCAAGAATTAGTCCAAAAGGGTTTTTCCTCTTGTAAAGAGGAGTCATCAAGACTAGAAGGATTGGGTATGGGGAAATGATGCGATAAACATCACAGAATGTTTGACCCAGAAGCCAGCCTGTTCTCATGAAGGATCGTCTGCTGTTCAGGCCAGAGTGGGTCAATATTCAGAGCCTGGAGGAAGGAGCGAAGCTTAACGAAAGACTGGTTAAAAAGCATTTTTATCACTGGGCATAGGGGGTTCAGCTAGTCTCATGAGGGGCCAGCAGTAGGAACTGGAGGGTCTGAGTCTGGCCTTGTCCTAGGTAAATGAGTGTTAGTCACTTGGTTGTGTCCAACTCTTTGCTACCGTGCAGACTGTAGCCCACCAGGCTCCTCTGTCCATGTTATTTCCCAGACAAGAATACTGGAGTGGGCTGCTATTCCCTTCTCCAGGGAATCTTCCTGACCCAAGGATCTAATCCAAGCCTCCCGCATTGCAGGCAGATTCTTTACTGTCTGAACCACCAGGGAAGCCCTAGGTAAGCAAGGGAGGTGTGCATGTCTTATCTAAGCCTATGAGGAAAGAGAATGCTTTGCAGTAAGTCAGAGAGTGAGGGAAATTCTTAACCTTCACTGTCTCCCTGGATCTCTGGGCTCAGGTAAAATACAGCGAAGGCCGTGGCTGGGCTTCTAAGTGAGCTGGTAGGTTTATAAATGCTAGGTTACCATGGCATGCTCCAACTCCCCCAGGAGAGGGTGGCTCCCTCTCTGCTGGGGACAAAGTGCTAACATTATCATAAGGAAAGTAAACCACAAGAGCAATTACACTCAAGACAGCCTTGTGTTTGCTTTGGAAAGAGAAAAACTCTCCTGAAACCCAACGAAGGAGCCAGCTAGGACCTTCTCTTCTCTGCAAAAGAGAAACAAAGTTGTGCTCAATAAGGCAATTTTAACAGAGACTCATGAGTGGGGCTTAGATGGGCGGGGGCAGGCAGTGATTCCAAAGCTCAGAACGGATATCATGGAAGACAGATTTTATTTGCGTTTTCATTTGGGCTGTTTGTATTGCTGTTGATATTGTACAAACTTAACATTGCTTATTTGTGAAGTCCATGTCTGATCTGCCTTTGCTTGGATAATTGTAAAAATATACTCATATTTCTTTTACATGTACAGTAAATAGAATGGTCCCTATGTATTTGCCCTGGGTTTGATATATCACAGAAACTGGCAAGAATTCATCTCACAGCTAACAAAATCAGAGGCCACCCCAGAAGAAGACAAAATCTCTTTTGGGCTTGCCCCATCTCTAACCAGTGACAAGAACAGCAAGTCAAGTGTCTATCAGCTTTTATCATCTGTCCTTAGGTTTGAACCTCTAATAGCATAAGCTTCAAGTGATACATAAAAACCACAAAGACAGCCTCACGAAGTCTTCAATACATGTGTATTGCCTAAATTCTGTTTTATGCAATTAAATAAGATAGTGATTTTATAAGGAAGTCTTTCAAAACTCCGATGTGTGTGCTGATTACCAATCTTTCTGTGTCTTTGAGAATAAGCAGTAAAATTGTAACCTATCTTTTATATTTACATGCCACAGAGAGCAATTTTAACATGCGAGTTTTTGGTAAAATTGTACGAGACCTTTATTCTGGAATCTCCTTCCATGTCGCTATCAAAGCCATTTTCTCCTCTTTTCCTTTCTTTTTGTTTTTCCCCCCGCCTGGAACGTTTAATCTTTCATATCCCCTCAGCTTCAGTGTACATGAATTGATGATTGAATAAATTAAGGATAAGCATACTGTTCTGTTCTTCTAAAACCTGTATTTATTGCTGTGATTTATCTGACAATTTACATAAAGCGCTAGTTAGTGCAGCCGAAATTATTAAGTCTTCAGAGAATGAGATGCTCAACTGTTTCCACAGCCCCGGGCATTTTTTCCACATTGATATGCAGGACTGACACAGACCACAACTTGTTTTTTGAATTAAAAATGCATCATTGATGCTAATTTTAAGGAAGTCTCTCTATTGCACTCCTATTTAACCAAACATCACATTTCCTCATTAAAATATCAGCATCCATAATGAAGTACTTTGCTTTATAATTTAAAATGTCCCACCATGTTGAATGCACATTTGAACATTTAAATGTAATTCTGCTAATGTACTGATTAATTTATGTTATTCTCTTCCACTCACGTGGCAGATTTAATTGCAATTAGTTAGCTGCTGTGGGGTCTCAGCATGCCGAAGGGCTAGGGGGAAGTCTGATCACCGCGGAACAATTACCGGGTCTCCTGAGCAGGGCTGGTATTAGAGGGAGCAAGAGGAACCATCAAAGTTGTGAATCTTAATTCTCCTGGTAATAGCTATGCTTGGGGGGCCAGCATTCACTCGGAGGAAAAAGCCAAACACGGGGGAATTACCCAGCACTGTAATACAATTGAGCTGTCACAACAACTGGGGGATGAGCTTGTGCACTCTTTCCACGTCTGTCCCAGCTGCTGGGGGGTTGATGGGGCAGGGAGCGTGCTCACATCCGCGTCCTGGGCTTTTGATGTGTGTGATGTGATATACACAGCTGTAACAAGGCATGGGGTACAACACCCGCCTTCCACTTGGTGTTGTCAAGCTACCAATCCACGTAATTAATTTTAAAAAGCCATTACTTTGATCTTCATAAATATGCCCCGGAATCCGATGGAAAACCTCGAGGGGCATTTTCTCAGGATGATGATCCGGGCCAAAATGCAATTTCATTAGAGTCTACCGCTTGTTCCTAAATGAGTGCCCACCCCCACCCTTTACTCCCCACCTCCTCCTTTATCTTAGTGCCTGCTATTATCAGCTGCACTGTTGCATTATGCAGAAAATCTGCTTGCTTACCCTGCAAACAAGCAGCCTTGGTTCAATGAGCTCTTTGTAAGGCTATGCTAAGCTTTGCATTACTTTGCTGTAATTTGGATTAAAGTACCTTTAGTCCTTATGCTGGCTATATTGTCTTAACTATAAGGCATTGGTGTTTAGAAATGGGATGAAAACATTGTCTTGGCAGTGCTCCTAACTAGTGAGGCTCAGAGAGGGGAGCCCTTGGGCCCTTGAACATGAACTTGGGTTCTAGTCCTACTTCTCTTATCTCCCGGTCTCTCTGGACCTCTGTGTTCTCAGCTCTTGGATGTGGGTAATAAGAAAAGACCCTGATGCTGGGCAAGATTGAGGGCAAGAGGAGGGGATGACAGAGGACTAGATAGTTGGATGGCATGGCTAACTCAATTGACGTGAGTTTGAGCAAACTCCGGGAGATGGTGAAGGACCGGGAAGCCTGGCGTGCTGCAGTCCGGGGATCACAAAGAGTCGACGTGACTGAGCGACTGAACAACAGCGATAAGGAATGATTCCTAGCGCAGGGTTGTTTAGAAGGGGCACATTTAGAATGCAAGTAAAGGAGTTTTGTAAATATTAGATTGCAAGGAGGTTTAAGCCTTGATGTTAGGGTAGCTTTACTTTCTGTTGTTGGAGGATTTTAAAATGTAACAAAAATGTTATCAGAAATTATTGAAATAAAAACCCGCTGTTCTCATTTTTAAATATGTTATTTGTAGTAATCCTAAAACATAGCAGAGTTAAACAGTAAAATTTTTTATGATTTTTTTAAAATTGGAAGATAATTGCTTTACAACATTGTGTTGGTTTCTGCCAAACAACTACATGGATCAGCCGTAATTATACATATGTCCCCGCCCTCTTGAACCCCCACTACTGAAGAGGAAAAGTTGTAATTTTACATAACCTCCTGCTCCTTCCACCTCTGTAACTCAGCTTACTCCTTGCAAAGTCTGGATCATGTAGGTCTCAGAAAGTGGGGAATCACAATACTAGGAACTGGAATTTATCTCACTCACCCTTGTCCTGCTCTTTGCAATCGCCCTAGCCCCTGCAAACCTGCTTAATCATGCCCGGCCATGTATAAAGACTCTGTAATCCCTTTATTTGGGGCTCAGAGCTTGGAATGTGAACTCCTCTGGGCCGGTCGGCGTAATAAACCTGAGTTCTCCAACTCTCCGAGTGCGGTGCTTGGTTTCTCGAGTTCTGGTTTCTGCAACGCTACCACCCCTCTGCAACCCTGCTCCTCTAGGTCGTCACAGAGCACTGGGTTGAGCTCCCTGTGTTACAGAGCGGCTTCCCACCAGCTATCTATTTCAACATGGTGATATACGTGTTTCAATACTACTCTTCAGTTCATCCCTCTCTTTTCTTCTCCTGCTACATCCACAAGTAAACAGTAAGAGATTTAACTGTGGTTGAGTACTAGAGTTTTAGAGAGGAATCACAGAAGCTAAATCTACCCTGTGTTCAGTAAATAAAGAAAAATTGCAAGCAATCCGCAATTCTCAGTGGCTTAACAAACAGAAGGTTATTTTTAGCTCCTGCTAACTATCCAGGGAGCTTTGCTGTTTGTTGTCTTACAGGGACCTACCTTGGCTTGTACTGTTTAAAATTGTGGCAAAATATACCTAAGACTGGAGAAGAAATGGCAACCCACTCCAGTGTTCTTGCCTGGAGAATCCCAGGGATGGAGAATCCTGGTGGGCTGCCGTCTATGGATCGCACACAGGTGGACACGACTGATGCGACTTAGCAGCAGCAGCAGCATACCTAAGATGCAATTTATCATCTTAACCATTTAAAACCGTACAGTTCAGTAGCATCAAGTCCATTCACATTGTTGGGCTACCCAGAGACCCTTTCCATTTCTACGTGTGTTTTCAAGGCCACCATGGTGGGCAGCAGAGGTGTGGGGACGTGTGACAGCCCCTTTCATTCTTCCTCCTGGAAATGATGCAGGAAGCCTCAGCTCCCAGGTCATTGGCCCGGCCAGACATGCGGTCATGCCTGACTTCTAAGAGGGCTGGAAAGCGGTCCTCCAGGCCCCTGGAAGGGCACACAATTAGAAATATTGGTGAGCAGTGTGGATGACCACCACATTCTTCCTCTGTTGAACCTTATTTTATTTTAATCATTTTCTGGTTTTGGCCACTTGGCATGTGGGCTCTTAGCTCCCCAATAAGGGATCGAAACTGTGCCCCCTGCAGTGGAAGAGTCTTAACCACTGGACTGCCAGGGAAGTCCCCCTCTGCTGAATTTATATATATATTTATATGTATATCAGCTGGCTAGCTCTTGACAGCCTGAGAAAGGGCATCAGGGCACAGTGAAAAGCTAGACAGAGAATAAACGTGGGTCCTAGAGCCAGAAGCTTTGAACTTTCACATGCCTCAGTTTTCTTCTCTGTAAAATGGGGATACTAACAGCATGCACCTTCTGGGACTGCTGTGAAGATGAAGATGAGGCTACAGAGAGTGCTACCAGGACACTGGATAGGCAGGAGCTATTTCCGTTAAGAGGATGGGATGCTGCCTTTGCCCGGCGGAGCCTGGAGCCTGGTGCTTACTGAGAAGTCAGCTGCGTTTTCCTGCCGGCTTGCCCACGGGCGGCAGGCTCCTCAGCCCCCAGCCTCAGGCAGGGACTGCTTATTCCAGCCTCCCACGGCTGTGGTTTTCAGGAAGACTCAGCTATGGGGTGATATCTGCTGTACGGACGCTTTTGAATTGTGGTGCTGGAGAAGACTCTTGAGAGTCCCTTGGACAGCAGGGAGATCAAACCAGTGAATCCTGAAGGAAATCAACCCTGAATATGAACTGGAATTACTGATGCTGAAGCTGAAACTCCAATACTTTGGCCACCTGATGCAAAGAGCTGACTCATTGGAAAAGACCTTGATGTTGGGAAAGATTGAAGGCAGGAGGAGAAGGGATGACAGAGGATGAGATGGTTGGATGGCATCACTGACTCAACGGACATGAGTTTGAGCAAACTGCGGGAGTTGGTGAAGGACAAGGAAGCCTGACATGCTGCAGTCCAAGGGGTCACAAAAAGTCAGACATGACTGAGTGACTGAACAAGAGCAACTGCTGTAAAGAGGAGGAAACACGTGACAGTGAGGGGATTCCTCTAGAGAGAGAGGGCTGAGTTTCCATGGCCCCCTCACTCTCCAGCACCACGTGGGCCTGAGCCTTCGGTGACCTCCTCAAATGCTCTCTTTTCTCCAAGACTCTAGGGGTCAGAGGAAGAGAGAGTCTAATCATAAGTAGGGCAAAATTATCAGTTGCACAGAAGGGGACTCAGAGCCAACCTTTACTTCATTTAAAGAAAGTAGAAGCCGGGATTTCCCTGGTGGTCCAGTGGTTAAGAATCCACCTTCCAGTGGAGGGGATTCAGATTCGATCCCTGGCAGAGAGCGCACACGTCGCAACTGCTGAGGTTGTGTGCTCTAGAGCCCAGGCTCTGCAACGAGAGAAGCCTGTGCATCGTAATGACGACCCAGCACAGCCTAAAATAAAATAAAACAGAGGCAGAGTCACCCCTCACCCACACGGAGCTCTGTGCAGTGAGGGCCATGCCGTTTCACCAGCTAGCACCGTTTCACACCGCCAGCTCCATAGGCAGCTGGTTGGCCACAGATTTCTTTATGGTGGGGGCCTTCGGATGCGAGAGCCACGTACATGGTGGGGACATCTCCTGTGCTACCTGCTTAATCATGCCCGGCCATGTATAAAGACTCTGTAATCCCTTTATTTGGGGCTCAGAGCTTGGAATGTGAACTCCTCTGGGCCGGTCGGCGTAATAAACCTGAGTTCTCCAACTCTCCGAGTGCGGTGCTTGGTTTCTCGAGTTCTGGTTTCTGCAACGCTACCACCCCTCTGCAACCCTGCTCCTCTAGGTCGTCACAGAGCACTGGGTTGAGCTCCCTGTGTTACAGAGCGGCTTCCCACCAGCTATCTATTTCAACATGGTGATATACGTGTTTCAATACTACTCTTCAGTTCATCCCTCTCTTTTCTTCTCCTGCTACATCCACAAGTAAACAGTAAGAGATTTAACTGTGGTTGAGTACTAGAGTTTTAGAGAGGAATCACAGAAGCTAAATCTACCCTGTGTTCAGTAAATAAAGAAAAATTGCAAGCAATCCGCAATTCTCAGTGGCTTAACAAACAGAAGGTTATTTTTAGCTCCTGCTAACTATCCAGGGAGCTTTGCTGTTTGTTGTCTTACAGGGACCTACCTTGGCTTGTACTGTTTAAAATTGTGGCAAAATATACCTAAGATTGGAGAAGAAATGGCAACCCACTCCAGTGTTCTTGCCTGGAGAATCCCAGGGATGGAGAATCCTGGTGGGCTGCCGTCTATGGATCGCACACAGGTGGACACGACTGATGCGACTAGCAGCAGCAGCAGCATACCTAAGATGCAATTTATCATCTTAACCATTTAAAACCGTACAGTTCAGTAGCATCAAGTCCATTCACATTGTTGGGCTACCCAGAGACCCTTTCCATTTCTACGTGTGTTTTCAAGGCCACCATGGTGGGCAGCAGAGGTGTGGGGACGTGTGACAGCCCCTTTCATTCTTCCTCCTGGAAATGATGCAGGAAGCCTCAGCTCCCAGGTCATTGGCCCGGCCAGACATGCGGTCATGCCTGACTTCTAAGAGGGCTGGAAAGCGGTCCTCCAGGCCCCTGGAAGGGCACACAATTAGAAATATTGGTGAGCAGTGTGGATGACCACCACATTCTTCCTCTGTTGAACCTTATTTTATTTTAATCATTTTCTGGTTTTGGCCACTTGGCATGTGGGCTCTTAGCTCCCCAATAAGGGATCGAAACTGTGCCCCCTGCAGTGGAAGAGTCTTAACCACTGGACTGCCAGGGAAGTCCCCCTCTGCTGAATTTATATATATATTTATATGTATATCAGCTGGCTAGCTCTTGACAGCCTGAGAAAGGGCATCAGGGCACAGTGAAAAGCTAGACAGAGAATAAACGTGGGTCCTAGAGCCAGAAGCTTTGAACTTTCACATGCCTCAGTTTTCTTCTCTGTAAAATGGGGATACTAACAGCATGCACCTTCTGGGACTGCTGTGAAGATGAAGATGAGGCTACAGAGAGTGCTACCAGGACACTGGATAGGCAGGAGCTATTTCCGTTAAGAGGATGGGATGCTGCCTTTGCCCGGCGGAGCCTGGAGCCTGGTGCTTACTGAGAAGTCAGCTGCGTTTTCCTGCCGGCTTGCCCACGGGCGGCAGGCTCCTCAGCCCCCAGCCTCAGGCAGGGACTGCTTATTCCAGCCTCCCACGGCTGTGGTTTTCAGGAAGACTCAGCTATGGGGTGATATCTGCTGTACGGACGCTTTTGAATTGTGGTGCTGGAGAAGACTCTTGAGAGTCCCTTGGACAGCAGGGAGATCAAACCAGTGAATCCTGAAGGAAATCAACCCTGAATATGAACTGGAATTACTGATGCTGAAGCTGAAACTCCAATACTTTGGCCACCTGATGCAAAGAGCTGACTCATTGGAAAAGACCTTGATGTTGGGAAAGATTGAAGGCAGGAGGAGAAGGGATGACAGAGGATGAGATGGTTGGATGGCATCACTGACTCAACGGACATGAGTTTGAGCAAACTGCGGGAGTTGGTGAAGGACAAGGAAGCCTGACATGCTGCAGTCCAAGGGGTCACAAAAAGTCAGACATGACTGAGTGACTGAACAAGAGCAACTGCTGTAAAGAGGAGGAAACACGTGACAGTGAGGGGATTCCTCTAGAGAGAGAGGGCTGAGTTTCCATGGCCCCCTCACTCTCCAGCACCACGTGGGCCTGAGCCTTCGGTGACCTCCTCAAATGCTCTCTTTTCTCCAAGACTCTAGGGGTCAGAGGAAGAGAGAGTCTAATCATAAGTAGGGCAAAATTATCAGTTGCACAGAAGGGGACTCAGAGCCAACCTTTACTTCATTTAAAGAAAGTAGAAGCCGGGATTTCCCTGGTGGTCCAGTGGTTAAGAATCCACCTTCCAGTGGAGGGGATTCAGATTCGATCCCTGGCAGAGAGCGCACACGTCGCAACTGCTGAGGTTGTGTGCTCTAGAGCCCAGGCTCTGCAACGAGAGAAGCCTGTGCATCGTAATGACGACCCAGCACAGCCTAAAATAAAATAAAACAGAGGCAGAGTCACCCCTCACCCACACGGAGCTCTGTGCAGTGAGGGCCATGCCGTTTCACCAGCTAGCACCGTTTCACACCGCCAGCTCCATAGGCAGCTGGTTGGCCACAGATTTCTTTATGGTGGGGGCCTTCGGATGCGAGAGCCACGTACATGGTGGGGACATCTCCTGTGCTCCCCACCTCTCTTGTTTATTTCCAGTCCTGTTTTATTCAAGTTACAGGGATAAGAGGCAATGCTGGTGTCTCCTGACCACTCCATGGGTGATGGAAACACCCTGCAGTCTGGCTTTCGGCCTCTGCCTCCTGGCCACTCTTCATCACCTCCATGGCTTCCCAACAGTGGGACTGAGCTCTCAAGCCTCCAGGGCCAGGCAGGTGTACAGGTGGGCCAGGTGTACAGGTGGGCCAGGTAGCCAGGTGGCCAGGTGGGGCAGGTGGCCATGGACACGTGGGCTAGGTGGGGCAGATGGGCCAGGTGGACAAGTGGGCCAGGGGTACAGGTGGGCACTGAGTAAAAGTCTCTATAAAGGGGAGGCTCTGGTCTCCAGCTCGCTCTTGCTTTATGGAATGTGAGCCTGTGTTGATAGCTTTCCTGGAGTGTTACATGAACCATTCCAATTTTTAGCTTTGGCAGCTAATGAGAAAGAAACGCCCCACTGTGTGGGCTGAATTGAATAGTACCTGCGGCCTGCAGGCCAGTGGTGTGGCTGAGAGATGCCGTCTTCCTCAGTGGAGGGTGACCTGATGCCACACACCTGTGCTGTTTGCTTACCTGTTTCCCCTGTATCCTCGGCTACTCACGCTGAGCCTGACGTGCCGGCTTGTCCAGACCTCTCTGAGGAAGAGTCCCCGGCCACTCACTCATGGGCCGTTCACGCTCTCCTTGAACTCTCTGCCTCTCTTCCTCCTCCTCTCCCGGGAGGGACCCTTGGGCTTACACTGTGTTCCTCTGGTTAATCGAGGACTATCCAGGTCTGTCCTAAGGTCCTTAATTTGCTCATCTGCAAAGTCCCCTTTGCCATGTGACCCAACACAGCTGTAGGCCCTGGGGGTCAGGCCGGGGGTCTTTGGGGACCATTGTTCTGCTCCGCATGAGGACTGATGGGTGGGAACACCTGCTCGGGACTAGAGGCTGTGCCACGGCCTTTGTGTGCATGCCCAGTGCCATGAGGCAGGCCCTGCACTGTCCTCACAGCCAAGGGCATCAAGGCTGAGAAAGTGACCCGCAGAAACTGGGGCAGTTTTGAACCTGCCCCCCGCAACAGAAAGAACATGGGTTTGGAGCAGGACAGGCAAGCATGTAAGCTCGGGTTCACACTCTGCTTAGCTCTGTGACTCTTGGTAACTCTCTGAGCTTTGATTTCCATACACACGTGTCTAATTTGCAAAATGGCATATGACCCTGATTAGGAAAACCTTGCTGATCAAACACAATTGAGACCATCCCCAATTAAAAAAAAAAAAAACAAAACTGGAAAAATACGAACAAAGCTCAGACTTTGAATCCCACCCCCCACCCCCCAGTGTACTAGATGCTGGAAAAAACACAGGATTTGGAGCAAGACTGATTAGGGTTCTGGCAGGAGACCTGAATTTGATCCCTGGGTTAGGGAGATCTCCTGGAGAAGGGAGTGGCTACCCACTCCAGTATTCTTGCCTGGAGAATTCCATGGACAGAGGAGCAAGGTGGGGCTACAGTCCACAGGGTGACAAAGAGTCAGACAGGAATGAGGGGCCAACACTTTCACTTTCTTATGCAGCAGGCTCACTGGTGCTGGACTGGTATGTTGCCATCAGCTGATAGATATAAAGTTCCCTTTTCTTCCATTACTCTGTTAATCACCTATTCAGGAACAAGCTGGGCCTGGCAGCTGTAAATATGGGCATGACGTTTGCCCTCGTCATTCAGAGGAGTGGGCGCCTGTATTTCCTGCCAAGTCTGCACCCTCTCATGTTGTTTCAGGTTGGAGCGATGGACCTGAAAAGGCTGTGCCAGTCGCTGCCTTCTGCTCTCTTCTAGAGTTTTCTGTGCTGCCTCTCATGCGTGCTCCGTGTATCCTGGTTTGCAGGATCATTCCTCTCCCCTGCTCCTGGCATCTGGCCCATTTCACCATGCCCTGTCAAGTCTGCCTCCTGAGGGTCTCTTCTGCTTTCTCTCCATGCCCACAGTCTGAGGTCATCATCACTTCTTAACTGGGTGTGGATCTTCCTGATGGAGTTTTGACTTCAGACCATGGCTCCTACTCTCTAGACTCCTGAGCTCTCTCTCTTTTTTAATGTTTTTTTTTTAATTGTGGTAAAAGTCACATCATATAAAACACATTATTTTAACCATGTTTAGCTGTACAGTTCAGTGGCACTAAGTACATTTGCACTGTGCAATTCTCACCATCATCCATCGTCTGAATTTTTCACCTTCCCAAACTGAAACCTCTGTCCCCATTAAATACTAACTCCCCATCCCTCGTCCACACTACCCCACCCCACTGGCCCTGGCATCTACCGCTGCACTTTCTGACTCTACAAACTTGACTATTCTAGGTACCTCGTACAAGTGGAATCAAACTGTATATGTCTGCCCCTATCCCTGGGTCTTTTCATACCATTCCTGAGGTTCTCAAAGCAAGAATGCTGACGTGGTTTGCCATTCCCTTCTCTATTGGATCACTTTTAGTCAGAACTCTCCACTATGACCTGTCCGTCTTGGGTATCCTTACAGGGCATGGCTCATAATTTCATTAAGTTCATGAAACTGTGATCATTTTGGTTGGTTTTCTGTGATTGTGGTTTTCTATCTGTCCTCTGATGGATGAGGATGAGGCTTGTACAAGCTTCCTGATGGGAGGGATTCGCTGCGGAGAAAACTAGGTCTGCACTGGTGGGCGAGGCCACACTCAGTAAACCTTTAACCCAAAGGTTGTCTCTGTTTGTCTCACCCTCCTCTCCCTCCATCCCTCTGCCTGTGAAGGCAGATGGTTTTTTAAAATTATTATTGTTGTTAATATTTTTACTTGCATGAGGGCTTCACATTAAAGAAGTAAAAACCCAAAGAAGTAGCTAGACTCAGAATCTTATATACCATCTTAGCAAAGGGCAATAAACTGTGAAATGACTGTACAAAGGGAGGAGGGATTTGGGCTTCTAGGGAGGGTAAATTGTGTGAAGGTATTTATATAGGGAATCTAATGGAAGACAGGAGTTATTTTAGTGAGGTCTGTTTGTGCAGACTTATATCAGGGCTGATGTTCCAGTTTCTTTCTGGCAGTAAAACTCCAGGGACAAGAGGTTTATGGCAGTCCTCATTCTCAGAAATTCCTGCTTTTATTCAGATAAGGGAAGTTCTGAGAAGGCTTCTCTCTACACCAGTTTATTATCAGATGACTTCAGTTCAAGATAATCCCTAGGCCAAAGTGACATATTTGGGGATGGCATTTTCCAATTTCTTTCAGCTCTCTCTTGTGGCAAGGCCACAGTATTTTGCTAATCTGCTTTATCTGTTTCCTCCTCTGGTGGAGGAGCTCATCTAAGTACAGCATGATGAATTATTTATCTTTGTATCCAAATGCTGATCACATCCACAGATCCCGAAGCAATTGGTCAGGGGCACTGCCTGGGCACTGGGGTATTCAAAAACTGCCCCCATGATTCTAACCTGCAGACCGAGAATAGCCGCCTCCAACAGTATTTCAGATCCTAGCATTTTCCCAGCTGGAGAAGGCAATGGCACCCCACTCCAGTACTCTTGCCTGGAAAATCCCATGGGCGGAGGAGCCTGGTAGGCTGCAGTCCATGGGGTCACTAAGAGTTGGACACGACTGAGTGATTCACTTTCTTTTCATTTTCAAGCATTGGAGAAGGAAATGGCAACCCACTCCAGTGTTCTTGCCTAGAGAATCCCAGGGATGGGGGAGCCCAGTGGGCTGCCGTCTATGGGGTCTCACAGAGTCGGACACAACTGAAGCGATTTAGCAGCAGTAGCAGCAGCAGCGTTTTCCCAGCAGTCTCACCAGCACCTGAGAATTGATGTTGGAGATGGAGGGGCAGATGCTGAAACCAACCTCTGGCTTTGGTTTTGCTGTGAAGTCAGAGTGCATGTGGGAGACAAGGTGGGTAAGCAAAGCAGACACCTAAGATCTGTTGGGAGCCATAGTGGGGCCACTGCTGCATTTCAGGCCTCACAACTAGAATTGATTTTGGGGTGTTCCCTAGACGTCTGTTCTCCCAGCATGAGGCTGAGAACTTTGGCGGGGTCTTTCTATTGAAGACCAAGTAGATCTTAATTAATACCTAGTTTTTGAAGAATTGCTTAGCTTGACGGATGGAGGGGATTTTCCCTCTCTTCTTTCCCCAAAGGAGCCAACTGTGAGTAACTCTGAGCAGTAAGTTAGCAGGAGGAAAAGGGTTATCAGGGGAGCAACTGCCAACAGCAACATCTTGATATATGAGTGGGTACCACCTGAGGGCCAGCAGCTGGAGGGCAGTTGACCAGAAAACTTGGCATTGATTTATTGGTGCTGTTATCCTCCCATCAGTAAGTTGTGTCTGATTTTGCGACCCTGTGAAGTGCAGCACGCCAGACTTCCCTGTCCCTCGCTATCTCTCTGAGTTTGCTCAAACTCATGTCCATTGAGTCAGTGATGCTATCCAACCATCTCATGCTCTGTTATCCCCTTCTCGTCCTGCCCTCAATCTTTCCCATCATCAGGGTCTTTTCCAATGAGTCAGCTCTTGGCATTGGGTGGTCAAAGTATTGGAGCTTCATCTTCAGCATCAGTATTTCCAATGCATATTCAGGACTGATTTCCCTTAGGATTGACTGGTTGGATCTCCCTGCTGTCCAAGGGACTCTCAAGAGTCTTCTCCAGCACCACAGCTTGAAAGCGTAAATTCTTCAGTGCTCAGCCTTCTTTATGGTCCAACTCTCACATCCATACATGACTACTGGAAAAACCATAGCTTTGACTATACAGACCTTTGTTGGCAAAGTGATATCTCAGTTTTTAATACACTGTCTAAGTTTGTCATAGCTTTTCTTCTAAGGAGCAAGTGATTTTAATTTTGTGGCTGCAGTCACCATCCACAGTCATTTTGGAGTCCAAGAAAATGAAATCTGACACTGTTTCCACTTTTTTGCCATCTATTTGCAGTGAAGTGATGGGACCAGATGCCATGATATCTGGTTTTTTGCATGTTGAAGTTCAAGCCAGCTTTCTCACTCTCCCCTTTCACCTTCATCAAGAGGATCTTTAGTTCCTTTTCACTTTCTGTCACTAAAGTGGCATCATCTGCGTATTGATTCATTGGAGTAGTGTTTATTGGGTAAAATGCACAGATTAAGGGTAGTCCGGAGCCAAATCTCACAAGGAGGACCTTGCCCTTGGGCTGGGGGGCTTTGAGCAGTGTGCTTTGGGAAGGGATTCAGTAGCAATACGACGTGGCAGAACTTTGGCTCCAGAGCTGGACTGTCAACTCAGTGTTCATGGATGAAGAAGTGTGGCTCACCCCCTGGCATGGTCAGAGGGCTGCAGGCCAAGCTTTGAGGTTGACAAGGATTGATCGCCTTAAGCACTGAGCTGGTGGCTGGCTTCCATGGTACTCTGCAGGCAGCCAAGTCCTTTTCTAGAAGGCCAACTTTCAGAGAATCTATTTTGGACAAGTTAACCCTTACCAGTCATGGCGAAAGCAATGGGAGACATCAAGAATGTTCAAGGAGATTCAGGAAAAAACAAAATAGAACTTCTAAAAATGAAAACTTTAATTGTTGAAAATAAAAAGAAAACTTCAGATATACTTCCCTGATACCTCAGTTAGTAAAGAATCCGTCTGCAATGCGGGAGACCTTGGTTCAATTCCTGGGTCAGGAAGATCCCCTGGAGAAGGGATAGACTACCCTCTCCAATGTTCTTGGGCTTCCCTTGTGGCTCAGTTGGTAAAATCCGCCTGCAATTCGGAAGACTTGGTTTGATCCCTGGATGGGAAAAAAAACAAAATAGAACTTCTAAAAATGAAAACTTTAATTGTTGAAAATAAAAAGAAAACTTCAGATATACTTCCCTGATACCTCAGTTAGTAAAGAATCCGTCTGCAATGCGGGAGACCTTGGTTCAATTCCTGGGTCAGGAAGATCCCCTGGAGAAGGGATAGACTACCCTCTCCAATGTTCTTGGGCTTCCCTTGTGGCTCAGTTGGTAAAATCCGCCTGCAATTCGGAAGACTTGGGTTTGATCCCTGGATGGGAAAGATTCCCTGGAGAAGGGAAAGGTTACCCACTCCAGTATTCTGGCCTAGAGAATTCCATGGAAGAGTCCATTGGGTCGTAAAGAGTCAGACACGCCTGAGGCACTTTCACTTTTACTTTTTCAGGGGATAAAGGAGCAATGAGTTTGACATACCTGAAGAGAAAATTACTGGTCGATATGTTTGAAGAAATTACTCAGAATACACAGAGAAAGGAGATGGAAAATATGGCAGGAAATTTAAGAGGAGGAATAGAATGACCAGTAATATGGCAAATCTAAGAGATTCTAGGTAAAAGGGAAGAGTGGATAATGAGAAACAATACTTGAAGAGACTATTGCTGAACATTTTCCAAAATGTTGAAAGAGATGAAAATATAGATTCCATTTCTGCATATAGCACAGTGAAACTTCAGATACTAAGGCCAAAGAGAAGATTTTAAAATCAGCAGAGCAAAGAGAGATTACTAATGAAGACAGGCTGTTAGACAGTAGATGTCACAATAGCTATGATGGAGTGAATAGAGTAGCATCTTTACGAGAGAAAGTAAATGTCATCCTAGAATTCTTATACCTAGCAAAATCACCGTGTAAAAGTGAGAGAGGAGTAAAGAAATTTTCAGAGAAAAAATGCATGGGGTTACCACCACCAAGTTATCATTACGTAGCCCTCTGAAGAGTATACTTCAGGAAGAAGAAAAATAACTAAAGATAGAAGGTTTGAGAGGTAAACAGGAATGGTCAGCCAGGAAAGTGGTAAACATATACATTTAAACAAGTGTTTCTGATAAATGAATAATGATTGTTTTTGTCCTTTAAAAAGACCCAGAAAGAAAGCACTGGTTAACTGTAAGCTTGTTAACAATATTAGGGACAGAACAGTATCTGCCCGGAAGTTCTTGCATTTTTGGAAAAGAGCTTAAGATATAATCTATTACTAGAGTTTGTTAAGTTAAATGTACATAGTATAATTTCAAAGGAATTACTAAAAGAATAAGTTTAGGGTGCTTTAATTTCCAAGCTTGTAAGGTAATAAATGGAAAAGTAGTATGAACGCAAACATATGCTCAGTCAATTTAAAATGCACTGAAAGGTGAGGAAGGAGAGTAAATGATGCATGGAAAAGGAGAGACAAATAAAAATTAAAAAATAAGATGGTAGAAGCAAGTTCAAGTATACCGTTAATCTCAAAAACAAGAAATAAGCTAGATTTACAATATAAAAGAGATTTTCAGAAAAGCAATTAGATGGGGAAAAAAAAACAAATTTAGCACTATGCTGTTTTCACGAAACACATCTGTAAGAACATAAAGGTTGAAAGAGGATGGAAATATACATTCTTGCCAAATACAACTAAAAAGACTGTTGGACAGCCAGATTATTATCAAACAAAAGTAGACTTTAAGACAAATGGCATTGTTAGTGATTTATTAGTGTCATCACTTCTTAATGACAAAGATTTAGTTCACTATAAAGATTTAATATTTTAAATATGCATGCACGTAATAAAATACCTTTCAAATATATAAAGCAAAACTGTTAGAACTAAACTGAAGAACTGACAATGCATCAGCACAGTGGGAGATTTCAACATATCTCTCTGAATTATTGATACATCAAGGAGACTAAAAGATGGTAAACAAGATTTGCATAATACAATTACTGTTCTTGATTTATTGAATACGTGTAGAATTCTGTTCTGAGGTGCATTCTTTGCAAGCAAGCATGGAACATGTACAAAACTGACCACATACTGGACCTTCAGCAGATATCAGCCACTTTCAAAGAACTGGTATTATTATTCAGACCACGTTCTCTTTTCTCAGTGTAGTCAAGTTAGAAATCGGTAGTTCAGATGGTACAGAATCTGCCTGCAATGCAGGAGACCTGGGTTCGATCCCTGGGTCAGGAAGGTCTCCTGAAGAAGGGAATGGCAACCCACTCAAGTATACTTGCCTGGAGAATCCCAGGGACAGAGGAGCCTGGTGGATCACAGTCCATGAGGTCGTAAAAAGTCAGATGTGACTGAGCAACTAAGCACACATAGTAAAAGATTAAATTGAAAAAAAAAAAAAAATCCCTGTACATTTAGAAATTAAACCACACATCTAAATAGCCCAATGGATCAAAGAAGTGATAATGCAAATGACAAAGGCCATCTATAGCTGGGAATTATCCAACCTAGGGCTGTATGCCCTTGGCCCAGGGAATCTCCCGGGAGAGATGACCTTGAGGTTCTGACGGCAGCTCTGGGAAGCTTCCTAGAAGGACTGACTCTGAAGCGAAGGAGGCAAAAGCAACGGAACTGCTGAGCTGTGAAGATTTCTGTCCGCTTCATTGATAGGTCAAAAGGTTTAAATTTCCTAGCTCGGCTTGCTTCTTCTTTAACTAAGGATGAACCATTTCTGAGTTGAACCGCAGAGCTCTGGGAACCAGCGCACTGAACAGAACTTGGGGATGCTGGAAGGAGGCCGGAACCTGGCTTTGGTTATGCCTGCTGGGGCGGGAGCCCACAGTAGGCACCCATAGCTTGTTTTGTGGCTACTAACATGCAGGCAGGGCCTAGAAGACGCCACAGGAAAGGACATTTGATGCTAGAGGCCATTTGATGTCTGACTCTTTGCGACCCCGTGGACTAGACAGTCCATGGGATTCTCCAGGCCAGAATACTGGAGTGGGTAGCCTTTCCCTTCTCCAGAGGATTTTCCCAACCCAGGGATCGAACCCAGGTCTCCCACATTGCAGGCGGGTTCTTTTCCAGCTGAGCCACAAGGGAAGCCCAATGCTGCAGGCAGCTAGCTGCAATTTAATCATCAAGAAGGTCCTCTCCTGCTCAAGTGTTCAGACTCACAGGTGAAATGACTTTGAACAGGTGAGCTACGTGACTGCTGTCTAGTCACTAAGTCATGTCTGATTCTTTGCAACCCCATGGATGGGATCCTGCCAGGCTCCTCTGTCCATTGGATTTACCAGGTAAGAATACTGGTGTGGACTGCCTTTTCCTCCTCCAGGGGATCTTCCTGACCCAGGGATCGAACCCACATCTCCTGCTTGGCAGGTGGATTCTTTACTGCTGAGCCCCTTGGGAAGCCCTAAGTGACGATATCTTGGGCCTCTCTTTCTTTCCAGACTCTACATTCCTTCCTCCACTTTTAGTTCCTACTTACTCTGGAGGAGGCCAGGATAGGAGAACTCCTTATTTGTTTTCCTGCCTTAACAGACTGCAAGGAATGAGGAGGGGTGTGTCTGTGCCAAGCACGTGCAAACCTGCGTCCATGAGCCCCTGCCATTTCAACCCTAATCCTCTAGTACGTCGACTGGAGCTCTATGCTGCTTTCTGCATCCAAAGGCCCATCTTGCCAAAGTATGACCCACCAATCCAAGTTCTTTTTCAATGTATTCAAATTAGAATGCATCTGAGGATGCTAGAGAATCTTTCCTCTGTTCATCATTCACCAAATCAAATTCCTTCATATCAGTAATTGAAAAATTAATTCTACATGATTAATCCAAAATTATAATAGGGAGTGGAATGTTAGTCACTCAGTTTTGTCCGACTCTTTGCAACCCATGGTCTGTCCATGGGATTCTCAAGGCAGGAATACAGAAGGTAAGGCCATTCCCTCCCGATCCTCCCGACCCAGGGATCAAACAGTGTTAAAGAGCCCACTTTCCAAGTGCAAATGATTTAATGCACAAATTGCTATATGGGCCCAAATGCTGATTATGTCAACATTTTATGAAAGGTGCATCAATATGAACTCTTTAAACTGGCTTTTTGTGCAGGTGGAATTGAATCTATTAAAGAGTAAATCTGTTCTTCAACTGGAAAGCCTGTTTGGCTTTCTAAATCTGAATTTTGAAGTATAGCTAAATTTCCTAGAAATTTAAGTGGTGCCTTTTCCAGGTGGTTAGTAGCTGATGTTTACTTCTCAAAATGGAATAAATTCACAAATTACATCTCTAACCAAATCCTGCAACCAAGTTAGGGTAAATATTCTCTCATTCTCCATTTCATACACAATTCAAAATAGGCAGAGAAAAGAAACATCTCTTTGCCTTTAAAAGGCAATTTTCAAAAATGAATTGAGCAGAATAATAATATGTCTGAAAAATGACAATAAAAAGAATGGTACAGCACATCCTCCAAGAAAATGAAGACATATTACTGTGCCTTATTCAAAACATATCTAGATTCTAGAATAAGAAGGTGGGAAAATACAGATGGATTACTTAAGGGCAAGCATGGAAGGAATCCAAATGGAGTATTCCTTTGTACTCCTGACAAAACTGATATTATTTCCCTATTTTCCCACTTGCTCCTGGCCAATACTGTAATTAAAAGGCCTCTCCCCAAGGAGCTCAATGTGCGTTGCGGACATGGTCTAATTAATCCTCCTCGCTTATTCTATGATGTCCACAAGCTCCAGGCCCTCCTCTGTCGAAAGAGGAGGCTGCCTGTTGTAGGTACGTGCGGCAACATCTTGGGACTGGTTTATGTAAAGTGACAGCAGCTGTTGAAAGCAGAGCCTCATTTCCCAGGAGCTGTGAATGCAACTTCTCTTCAGCGCCAGGGCTTGTGTATGCCAACCGAAGGGCCAAAACCCACCAGTCGGCAACTGGTGTAAAGGTTTTGCAAGGAGCAGCATTGACCTTGAGGTGTGCCAGTCACCTTCAACCTTCAAACCCCCGAAGGGCCAAGTGAGCCTGGAAGCATTCCCCAGACAAATAGAGGCTAAAATCCATGCCCAGGAGAAGAATATTTTCCTATGGTATTGACTTCATATTGTGTCAGATGTGTCTGTTCTTCATCATATGGTAAAGTTAGAGTGATTAAAGTTTGGAAATCAACCCATGCTTTTCAGAGCAGTAACTAAGTCACTTTGCTTGAGGTCACATGAGTCAGATCAGCAAAGCCACAGTCTGAGGCTACATTTTGCTGCCCAGACTTCACATCCCCAATCCTGGCTTTGGACACTGAGGCGCAACCAAGTCTTGAGGGAAAGACTTTTACATCTACATTTTTTAAATGTAAAACTGGAAGATTCGTTCTTCTGTACAAGGCTGTGCTTTCTCTATTGTGGCTGGAGGCAGGCCTCTAGCTAGATAGTAAGGCACATCAGAGATTTCCAGCCAGTCCATCTTGCTGAATGAATCCTTTTCTGCCTTGGATGTTGCCCTTTTCTGTTTTTTTCTAGTTTCATCTCTCGTGAGGAGGGACACATCATTACGAGGTTGACTGCATGGATGATGATTATGGGTTCTTTTTTCTGTGCAGTTCGGACCCTGATTGTGTTAAACATTCTCTTGGCCATTTCAATGCCAACAACGCACTGGGCTAACCGGTTCCAGCAGCTGTGCCCACTGCAACTGTAGATTTGCTTCAATCCTGGGTAATTTGAGTCCATCTTAGAACCCCCCAGAGAAGGTGATGGCACCCCATTCCAGTACTCTTGCCTGGAAAATCCCATGGAAAGAGGAGCCTGGTAGGCTTCGGTCCATGGGGTAGTGAAGAGTCAGACATGACTGAGCGACTTCACTTTCACTTTTCACTTTCATGCATTGGAGAAGGAAATGGCAACCCACTCCAGTGTTCTTGCCAGGAGAATCCCAGGGACAGGGGAGCCTGGTGGGCTGCCATCCATGGGGTCACACAGAGTCGGACACAACTGAAGTGACTTAACAGTAGCAGCAGTTAGAACCCCCAGAAAATTGTCTGTCTGGTTAACTTACTCTTGTATACTTTTTATTTTCCCATCTGTATTTTCCCCCTCACCTATATCATTGTCTGAGGTCTATGAAGGTAATGAGACAGTGGGACGGGCTTCTAAGGAAGGGTCACTGGGCCAGTTCTTTCTGAAATCCTAAAGAATATTTTCTGGCCCTATGTTGTTGTTTAGTCACTAAGTCGTGTCTGACTCTTTTGCAACCCCAAGGACTATATAGCCAGCCAGGCTCCTCTCTCCATAGCATTTCCCAGGCAAGAATACTGGAGTGGGTTGCCATTTCCTTCTCCAGGGCATCTTCCTGACCCAGGGATTGAACCCTTGTCTCCCGTTAGCAGGCAGATTCTTTACTGTTGAACCACCAGGGAAGCAAAGCCAACAGAAAAACAAAGAGCCTGTTATATTTGACTCAGTAGCTCTGCTTCTGCAAATATATTTCAGGAAAATTTTCTCAAATAAAATGAATATTCCAGAGCAACATGACTGTTTGAGTGACTAGTTTTTAGTAGTAAGACAGTTGAAATACCCTAATATATTCAACAATGAGGTGATAGTTAAGCAGATAACATACTCTCATCCCTCAACAAAGCTGATGAAAGCATTCAAACATAATGAGTCCGTGGACAATTGCACAATGTTTTGCTGCCTGACACCCACTTACGTTTACTTTAATCAAAGAGCCTTGCCTTCTGTCTCGCTCCAGGGGTGGAACAGGGGACACAGGTTAAACCAATCAGAGACTGGTTTGGTCTCAGAGACTGGTGATCATAAGACCTAACCCAGTCTAATCATAGTGAATCTCAAGAAATATTCTGGAAATGCTCAGAATAAGATGCACGTATTTCCTGCTGGATGCAGACAGTCGTTTGTTATTTTGACAACAGAAGTCTGGCCTAAATCCAGCGCAGATGCCAAGGTTAAAATAAGGTTTAACCAGATGCTAGGAATGGCAACATTTTACTGAAGAGTTAACCACAGAACGTTTTGGACGCTGTGATGAGACTTGACCTGTCTCTTTGAGGTTATTTTGCCTTGTGACGAAATGTCAAATCAGCACTTCATTTATGAATTAAATGAGTAAATAGAGAAAAGATGATTTTTTGGGGAGGCGGAATTTTCCCCTAACTTTAAAATGTAGCTCTCCTATAGAACATACAACATTGAGAGGCTGGACCAAAATAATAACTGAAGATTCAAAGTTAATCCGATTGTCACCCTCGAGAGTAATCTTTGTTAACTGAAATGGAAAAGTCACTTTCCCTCAAGGCTTGGTTGAGCCTCAGTACCAAAGCCAGGACTAGGGGATGTGAAATTTAGGCAGCAAAATGCAGCCTCAGACTGTGGGTTTGTTGATTTGACTTGTGTGACCTCAAAGTGACTCAAAGTTACTTCTAAGAGCATGGGTTGATTTCCCAAGCTTAACCACTCTAAGCTTAGCATATGATGAAGAACGGACATGTCTGATGCAATATGAAGTGACTATCATAGGAAAATATATATTTTTTCTGGCTATGGATTTTAGCCTCTATTTGCCTGGGGAATGCTTCAGACTCATTCGCAGCTCTTTGGGGATTTTAAGGGTGAAGGTGACTGGCACACCTCAAGGTCAATGCTGTTCCTTGCAAAACATAATAAAAGCTTGTAGAAGGCTGAGGGCTTTGTGAGAAAATGAAGTATTGATTGAGGAGGAGATATGATGTCGTGCAATGTAGTTATTAGGCTCAATTCAGTGCTGTTAATTTGAGAGCTCGCACTTTCTCAGAAGATTACACCAGTTAACAATACATTATTGAAGTCTGGGGAGCTTTCGTCCTCTGATCGCTGTCTCCTCTTTTCTCGGCTGTGGAAGACTGCTTTGTCAATCAATATTCTTTTATTGAACATGCTTCATAGGAGCACTCCGCTCCAATAGCATCACTTTCGGGAGTTTGTGACACTTGGCAAGTCAACTCTCCTTCCAAGTAACCTCTTCCTATCAAGAATTCAGTCGTCCCCATTTCCTATTCCTACAAATTAAAATGGGACCTCCGCAAAGGAAAAGAAGAAGAAATTCATTCTTTTTTTTAAACTGACCCTCTTTCTGCCTAAAACTATTATTTATCTTTTTTTTTAGGGCAGTATCATTTCCAAGGAAGTTGGAATGGACAAGATCCGTGAGCAAGGGGAAGAGACTGGCGGTATCTATACCTCAGAACAGCACATGGAAACTTATCTTCCATAAAACCTTTGAACTTTCTAGAAAGGGCTTTAGAAACCACCTAGTCCAGTTACTTCATGTTACAGGTAAGCCCATGAGTAAGTCTCAAGTTGCTGTGAGATGTTCAAACTTCTTAGCTAGTCAGTGGCAGGGCTGGGAAAGAACTCTGAGTGTCTTGACAGATTTTCTTCCTGAATAGTTGCCTTGACTGTGGGAAGGGAGTGGATCAGAGCCAACAATCCCTTTGTGAACATCTATGTTTATAAAAATCCAAATTTACATTAGCTAACTTTCCTCCAACCTTTTTAACTTTATTTTTTTACAAGTTTTAAAGTTTGTGCTCAATGACACTTATTATAAAATATTGGCTATATTCCCCACGTGGTATAATACATCCTTGCAGCCTATCGTACCCTCGGTAGTTTGCACCGCCCAGTCTGCCACCCCTCAGCTGGCCCCTGTCCTACCACTGGCAACCACTAGTTTGTTCTCTGTATCTGTGAGTCTGCTTCTTTTTTGTCATATTCTCTAGTTTGTTGTACTTTTCAGCTTCCGCATGTAAGTGATATCATACAGTACTTGTCTTTGACTTATTTCACTTACGCTAATGACCTACAAGTCCATTCAGGTTACTGCAAATGGCAGCATTTTGTTCATTTCATTGGCTGAGTCGTGTTCCACTGTAAACATATACCACGTCTTCTTTACCCATTCATCTGTGGATGGACCCTTAGGTTGCCTTCCCTTCTTGGCTATTGTGAATAGTGCTGCAGTGGACAGAGGGGTACCTTCCTCTAACCTTTAAATGTCCTGTGCAGGTAATATACAGACTTCTGACAAACTTGGACATAGTTTTGTAGCATTTCCTCACAACTGTGTTTCATAGAGAGATAAGCTTTTAACAGTATTCACTTCACCGAAGACAAAATTGAGAGGCAGAAAATATAAGTGGCTGGTCTCAAAAGGCAAATCCATTTATGGCAGGCAGAGTGATGCTTGGACCTCGTACTCTCAATTCTGTGCGCCTTCTGCTGGTCTACACAGGCTCTGTGACTTACTCTAAAATCTGTCTTCCTATAAGACTGCAGGCATTTACTTCTCTCATTGTCTCCCCTCTTTCCCCTAATCTGTATGCCCTGGCAGAGGCTAACATGTGCTTCATCTTTTAACATGAACTGTGACTTGATGCTCATGTTTAAAATTGAGGCGAGAACCATAATATCGTTCCTGGCATCTCTGGGCATGGCAAATATTGTGCGGATGACTTTACTCGGTGTTTGCAATCTGTTTCATTACGGCTAATGTGAATCTGACATACGATATATGAGTCATTTATTAATCCCTCCAAATTTACACTTGCTGAGGCTTCTGCAGCCTGCTCAGTGAACACATCCACTCTCACCTGTGATAGGAACCATGCATGCTACCTTAGAGACAGTGATCCTACCCCCACCCCGGCCATCCTCCGCGACCAGCTTTCTTTCCCAGTGAGAATCCCTCTGGTTGACAAGGGCATCCAGTACGGAGCTTCCTTCTGAAGTGATGCAGTTTATCTTTCCAATCACAATGGGAACAATTTGTGCTGTCTTAGGACTCCAGAGCTGCCGTAAATTCGCGTAATAGATTTTTCAGTGCCTAGTAAGATAATTGCACTAGGGAGAGGACCGAAGTGAATGCTGGGAGCTATGAACGCGGGGCCCCTCCGTCCTCTCGTTCCCTGCGACCTAGAAACCGGGGCTAGAGGAAGACAGCTTTGAATTCCTCATGCTAAATTAGTTCTGAGATGCTTCTGGGGAAAGACTGCCAGCTGAACTCTGTTTTGACAGTGGAAATATTTATAATGAAATGTAATGAAGTAAAATTTAAGTCCCAAATTGCCCCAACACGGAAGCACTAAAATTGCAATTCTGGGTATAGTGACACCTCCAATTACCGAAATGTGAAGTTATTCTCTTTGGAAAATGACTTCACCTTGAAGAAATGAATACTAGCTAAGGGTTATGACACACACACGGGGAGCTTCAAATCGCTCCCTTGGGTTATCGCTGACCTCAGACAAGCAAATTAGACTCACTGCGTCTGTTTCTCTCTCTAGAGGTAGTCACACTTAGCAACAAGCCTTGTTCTGAGGCTTACGCATTGGCTGTGAAACACTGTCAAACATTTCTAAAAATGTGAATACGAATATGGTTTAAGTTCAATGTAAACCACTGAATGTGGTTTGGGAGTGTTTGAAGCAGTGATGACAATTGATAGGTTGCAATTTTAAAACCTCTGTGCTATCACCTTTACGGGACACTCATTGCCGTTGTTTCAGAACTAATTCCCAAGAACAAAGAAAATTTCTAACACAAGTTATTGGTTGCTTTGATCTTTAGTGAATGAGTTAGTTTCTTCCATTATTCAAAGAACACTTCCTGCATACTCACCGCCATATCAGGTGTCACTCTTGATACAAAGGCCTCAACTGTGAGTGTGACTACTGTGGTCATTTCCCATCCAGATATTAACAAAATAAGCAGCTCTCAACAGTCAGGGCAGTTTTGTTCTATGGTCAGTGCCAACAGAGAGCTATCGAATACTGCGCCCACAGTGCCTAGGGGAAATGCGGGGCTAGGTTCCTATGACCCACAGAATCACAGCACTTTTGTTAACTGATCAGTGCATAACCTTGTTTTGGGTGTATTTCTGTTTAAAGACTGTAACTCACACTGGAATGAACGTTGCATGCATGCATGGTAAGTCGCTTCAGTCCTGTCTGACTGTATGTGACTCTATGGGCTGCAGCCAGCCAGGCTCCTCTTTTCCCGGGATTCTCCAGACAAGAATACTGGAGTGGGTTGCCATGCCCTCCTCCAGGGGGTCTTCCCGACCCAGAGAGTGAACCCTTGTCTCTTATGTCTCCTGCATTGGCAGGTGGGTTCTTCACCACTAGCGCCACCTGGGAAGCTCCAGTTCAGTCAGTTCAGTTGTGTCCAACTCTTTGAGACCCCATGGACTGCAGCACGTCAGGCCTCCCTGTCTATCACCAACTCCTGGAGCTTGCTCAGACTCATGTCCTTTGAGTTGGTGATGACATCCATCTTATCCTCTGTCATCCCCTTCTCCTGCCTTCAGTATTTCCCAGCATCAGGGTCTTTTCTAAGACCCAACTGAACGCATATCTTCTCTATAGGCAGTAAGTACTTTAGGGCTGCAGTTGGGGCCATTTTAAAGGTGAAACCACCAAGAAATAACACAAGGGGTGTGAAAAACTAGGCTTTGAATATACAGTGACAAGGACACCTGTTCACAGCCTGACCTGAAATAAGAAGGCAAGCATCACCTGTTCTGCCTCAGCTGGGAATGTGCATGCCAGGCACCTTGAATTTCTGATGCTCTGAGGCATGTCCACGAATGATTGTGAAAGTGACTTGAATATTGATTTGGGGCTTATAGATACATTTTAGGGGCTTCCCAGGTACTGCAGTGATAAAGGAAGTGCATCCTTAAACCAGGCTCAACCAGCCAGGATGTGATGCCAGCATCCTGTATAGAGATTCTGGGATCACAGAGTTTCCAATGTGACAGCTTGTCCCAGTAGAAGCAGGATCAGTTTCTAGAGGTCACAATGGCTATAACTGCATGTCCTGGGCTGCTTTGTGTTACAGAGGAAACAAATCCTCTCTGTGTTAATTTTTAGGGAGGGATTTAGCTGTGGTGGCTACTGCCAACCCACCTTGGTTCCTGGTTTTCAGCTGCAGCATCCAGTGTGATGGATACAAGTCATATAACGGGTGTATAAGTTTATTTAAGTTAAATCTGGTTAATGTTTGTTTAATGTGCACTAGCCAGACTTCAGGGCATCCCCTGTGGCTCAGAAGGTAAAGATTCACCTGCAATGCAAGAGACTCAGTTTCGATGTTGGGTCAGGAAGATTCCCTGGAGAAGTGAATGGCAACCCACTCCAGTATTCCTGCCTGGATAATGCTATGGACAGAGAAGCCTGGCAGGCTACAGTCCATGGGATCACAAAGAGCTGGACATGACTGAGTGACTAACACACCTCACTTTCACAGCTACACTTTAGGTGCTCAGTAGCTCCATCCATGTTGGACAGTAAAGACAGAAAATATGTCTTATCATTGCAGAAAATTCTATTGGACAATGCCACTCTATAGCCTTCCAGTAAGTTTGTTGATTTTCTTAATATTCTTTCAGTCATGATGTACTTACTTAAGTCAGAGATTATTTCTGTAGCAAAAATTTGCCTGCAGCATAATCTTGATTGATGCTGACAGTATAGGCATTATCAGCAGCAAAGTATTACTATGACTTACTGTTGGGGTAGGAAATCTTTTTAGGGTATGCGGCCAATGTACTTTCAAAGTTGAAATCAGAATGTGAATGTGCATTCCTGAGAAATGGTCCCCTAATTTTGAGACTGATAATTTGGAGATGTACATCCAGGGACTTGAACCAATGTATCTTATGTTGGAAACAAAATCCTCTCTGTGAAACTCAGATAAAAGTATATATCCATTGACTAGTAAGATGCCGCTTCTTCCAGGCCATTTATCGTTTCAGTGAAACATTTTGAATTGACTATTTGAAAAAAAATTGTATGATGCTTTGTAAAGCATTTTATAATCAGTTTTATTAATCATTTTTATATCCATCTCTCTGACATTTAATAAAATCAACCCTAACAGTACAATGGAGATCAGCCCTGGGATTTCTTTGGAAGGAATAATGCTGAAGCTGAAACTCCAGTACTTTGGCCACCTCATGCAAAGAGTTGACTCTTGGAAAAGACTCTGATGCTGGGAGGGATTGGGGGCAGAAGGACAAGGGGACGACATAGGATGAGATGGCTGGACGACATCACTGACTCGATGGACGCAAGTCTGAGTGAACTCCAGGAGCTGGTGATGGACAGGGAGGCCTGGCATGCTGCGATTCATGGGATTGCAGAGTCGGACATGACTGAGCGACTGAGCTGAACTGAACTGAACAGTACAATATTTTCAACACACATTATGAACAAGGAAATGATGTTAAGCCAGTTGATAAAATGAAAACTCTAATAGGGAGAATGCACATTGCTGTGGATCCCTGAAAAGGCAGACAGTAACCTAGGAGAATCTGATCTTATCTCCAATCATTTTTTCTTTGTTTTTAAATCATGGAAGCCAAGATTAATCTTGCTCAGCTGCCAAAAGTCCTAGATACCTTGACCTTGTTTTGCAAGAATTCAGTTTTGAGTAGAATTTGGATTTATTTGTGCAATATTTAAAGCGACATTTTAGTCTGTTACACCTAGTAACATGCTCATAATATTTTTAAAGGAAAGTATCCTAATTCTGCCTTATCATTTGCAAATATCTTTTGCACACGTATTGACAACCAAGCCAAGTGGGTTTTTTATTTAAACTTTTTATTTTATACTGGGGACGACGGAGCGACTGAACTGAACTGATAGCTGATTAACAATGTGGTGATAGTTTCAGGTGGGCAGCAAAGGGACTCAGCCCGACATATACGTGTATCCATTCTCCCCCAAACTCCCCTCCCATCCAGGCTGCCACATGATGTGGAGCAGAGTTCCCTGTGCAGTACAGTAGAGCCTTGTTGGTCATCCATTTAAATACAGCGCTGTGTACATGCCCATCCCACACTCCCTAACTATCCCTTCCTCCCATCCTCCTCCCTGATGACCATAAGTTTGTTCTTTAAGTCTGAGAGTCTCTTTGTGTTTTGCGAATAATGAGCCTGATGTTTTGATGCTGAGTAGGGTGATGTTGGAGAAGACTCTTGAGAGTCCCTTGGACTGCAAGGAGATCCAACCAGTCCGTTCTGAAGGAGATCAGCCCTGGGATTTCTTTGGAAGGAATGATGCTGAAGCTGAAACTCCAATACTTTGGCCACCTCATGTGAAGAGTTGACTTATTGGAAAAGACTGATGCTGGGAGGGATTGGGGGCAGGAGGAGAAGGGGACGACCGAGGATGAGATGGCTGGATGGCATCATGGACTCAATGGACGCAAGTCTGAGTGAACTCTGGGAGATGGTGATGGACAGGGAGGCCTGGTGTGCTGCGATTCCTGGGATTGCAAAGAGTTGGACACGACTGAGCGACTGAACTGAACTGAACTGAGTGTAAACCCACACCTTGCATGTGATATGAGAAGGACTACATGAAAAGGGGAATACACGGGTACAGGCCATCTTTATTATGGCTCAAGATATTTTCAAAGTCTAACTCAAGCAGGCATAAAGGATTTAACACTATGGCATTTTTCTTTTCATGTTTCATATCTGGTTTTCTCAAGGAAAGCTATACATTCAAGCTTATTGTTCTACATGCTCTTTGCCAATGAAATATAAAATAGAACAATTTAGAAATAGGTAGATCACCAGAACCACAATAGTATGCATAATTCTGGAGGGAAAGCCCTGGTCAGTGATGACAAGAGCTGGGGAGAGTGGTCACTATGGAGGCCCCTGGGCACTGAACACTAGCAGCTGAGTCAGGAGTGAAGGGAGGCCACGTCTAGGGAAACACCCGAGCTGTGACCTCGGATAGATTTCTTTGGGGGCCATGACTAACTTCTTGATTCTCTCATCACATCTCAAGAAAGCTCCTTCTTCCCACCCTTTGCAAATTGACTGACTGACACTCAATTTCCATCCCACTGTAGCAGCTTATATCTGAGTCATATATGATCTGTGTGTGCTGTGCTTAGTTACTTTACGACCCCACGGACGATAGCCCACAGGCTCCTCTGTCCATGGGATTCTCCAGGCAGGAATACTGGAGTGGGTTGCCATGCCCTCCTCCAGGGGGTCTTCCCAACCCAGGGGTTGAACCCAGGTCTCCCGCATTGCAGGTGGATTCTTTACCGTCTGAGCCACCAGGGAAGCCCAATATATGATCCAATTTCCTAAATGAAAGATATTCTTTGCTATGCTTTGAATGTTATAAGGAAAAAATGATATTGCTAGCCTCCTACTGAATTAAGCAGCCACCTTGGTTTTATATGTTCAGATGATTTTTTTTCATAATTATAGAATTTATCTGCTATACACTTTTCCCTTTTTATCTCCTTTTGGCAGGGAAATAATTAGCCATTAGTTTTTTATACACCTTCCAGTTACCTTAAAAGGAAAATTTCAGTTTGGTGAGAGTTTTACTGTAGCAAAATAGACACAGCATAAAGTTGATCATTTTAACCATTTTTAAGTGTACAGTTCAGTGACATTAAGTATATTTGCAATGTTGTACAATCATCACCACTCTTCATTTCCAGAATTTGTATCATCCTCCAGTGAAACTCCATACCCCACTAAACAGTCACTCCCCACTCCCCCTCCCCCCTTCCACTTCCTGTCTCTATGAATTTAACTATTCTAATTACTTTACGTAAGTGGAGCCAGACAGTATCTATCTTTTTGTGCCTGGCTTATTTCACTTAGCATAATATTTTCAAGGTTCATCTATAAATATACTACTTTTTTAGGCATGCATATTACACTGTTGTTGTTGTTGTTGTTGTTATTCTAATTCTCCAAATTATGAGTCCTTGGAGGGCAGAGATAATGTATAGTATATCTTGTTTTCCCAACACCTGTGGAGTTGGAGGAAGAAAGGATAAATGGTTTTTAGTGATAATTCAACTATATGTGTGTTTGCCTAGTTGTTCAGTTGTGTCCAATTCCTTGCGACCCCATGGACTGTAGCCTGCCAGGCTCCTCTCCCTTGAGATTTTCCAGGCAAGAATACTGCAGTGGGTTGCCATGACCCTCTCTTGGGGATCTTTCCAACCCAGGGGTTGAACTTGAGTCTCTTGAGTCTCCTGCATTGGCAGGTAGATTCTCTACCACTAGCGCCTCCTGGGAAGCCCCACTTTAGTGACAGGCAAGGCGTTATAGCTCATTCATCACTTGGCAGCACTTGGACTGGATCTATAGTCCTGAAAGGTGAAACTGCTATTTTCAGCTGGGCCTTAATAGGGCAGCCCTCTGGAGGCCAGAAGTTTGCCCCATCCCTGTGTCTTGGGGGAAGATCAGAGCATACAGTTGCCATTCTTGTCTGGGGTTTTGGAGAGCCAAACATGAGGGAGAGCGTGGGGGGAGACAGAATTCAGGTAGGGGAGCCTCTGACTCACTGCTTTACAGTGTTGGACAGAATGGTAAGTGCAGAAATAGATTCTGAAGCGAAATTTAATTTTTGCCTTATCTTAAATTTTGCAGTACCCTCCTTTAGCTCAAGTAATCAGAGCCTTTGGAGCACATTCAATATTGAATGGGATTAAATAAAAGTTGATTCTGTCGACTTAGTCAAAGACGGCCTAGTAAACGATACACCTCCGACTTTAAAAACAGGAATACAGAAGAAACTACCAATACAGGAATCTCTGAGCTACTGTGCTGTGTGACAGGGGGAGATGTTGGCTCTGGTCTCATAGTTGGGTGGGCCTCCCTGTGGCTCAGCTGGTAAAGAATCCGCCTGCATTGTGGGAGACCTGGGTTCGATCCCTGGGTTGGGAAGATCCCCTGGCCTGGAGAATTCCGTGGGCTGTGTAGTCCATGGCGTCGTAAAGAGTCAGACACAGCTGAGGGACTTTCACTTTCACTACAGGTGGGTAGCCCTTTTCAGCGTTTCCTGCCTGGGGCCCATGTATACATCTATTTCTGGTTTGATGACAGTCAGATAGGATTTCCTTAGTGCCAAAGAAAGCTCTGCTGAAGAGAACTGAAGGGTATAGATGGCAAACCAAGGAAGCGTATGAGGGAGAAGAAGCTGTGACTCCCTGGGCGAGATGGTGTTAGTGTCTGGAGGCAGATGGATGCAGGTTTGAACTCCTGCATTTCAGTGGCTGGGTGACAAAAGGCAAGATTCTCTCCAAGGCTGCATTTCCTCCTTACAGGACTGACCGGAAGGCTGCATGGAAAGAGTGCAGAAAGTGGCTGACGTCCTGCAGCTTTTACAATTTCTGGCAACAATTACTATCATAGTTTTGGATCTGTACGACGTGGTTCTCTATTGGACTCAGTTCAGTTCAGTCACTCAGTCGAATCGGACTTTTTGTGACCCCATGAATCGCAGCACAGCAAACACTGGAAATGCGTCTGACCTTTGGAGAGGAGTATGTAGCTAAGATACTGTCATTTGAAGAGGTTCAGATAGATGAGGTTGCTGGATTTAGCTAATAAAACTGCAAGGCGCCCAGCTAAGTATCAATTTCAGATGAGCAACAAATACTTTTTTCTTAATTTAAGTAATTCCATCAAATATTTTAAACATTAATTACTGCTATGTCATGTCTGACTCTTGTGGCCCCCTGGACTGTAGCCCACCTGCCCATAGGATTTCCTTCCATGAGGACAGGCTCCTCTGTCCATGGGATTTCCCAAGCAAGAATACTGGCGTGGGTTGCCATTTCCTTCTTCAGGGGATATCATCAAATATTTGTAACAGACCTATACTAAAATTATGTGCTGTTAACCTGAGTTCAAATTTAACGCAATGTTTTATATTGTTACCCTGTGTGTAGGGTACCTTACCTAAAAGATCTCCTTTAGATTCATTCTTGTGGTTCTTAGAGAGTTTTTTTTTTATATTTACTTTTCTAGGTCTTTTCTTTATTCACATATTGGTTTGAGCTTCACTAAAATAAACGCAAATAATGGCTTTAAAGATGCCTAGCTGAGAGCAAGGCATTGTGGGAATGAGGTCCTAGTGAAGTGCTGGGACTGTTTGGGGTGTGATGGCTCTGGGATTGGGCCAGGTAATCCTTGGATTACTTTTAGTTTCCATACCTGATCTTCTTAAACCAAGACAGATCGCTCGTGTTCTCCTGTCTGTGCTGGCCAAACTTGCTGAAAGTACCATAGAGACTGTGAGGGATTAAAGGATTGTGGTAGGCAGAGTAATGACCCCAGAGACGTCTCCATTCCTCTGCATGGAACCGGTTCTATGACAGAGAAGAATTAAGGTTTCAGGTGGGATTAAGTGTGCTCATCAGCTGACCTTAGGGAGATTATTCTGGATTATTCAGGTGGGCTCAGGTTTAGTGCCGCGATTTAGTTGCTCAGGGCTGTTGCTGAGCAATTTAGTTGCTCACGGCTGTTGCTGGCGTGGAGGACGGAGCAAGAAGGACAGAACCCAAGGCATGTGGGCAGCTTCTAGAATTCTCCCCGAGAGCCACCAGAAAGGGAGACGCTCCATCAATACCTCGACCTTAGCCTAGTAGAGTCCATTTCAACTTCGAAGCTACAGAACTGTGAGGTAATAAATGCAGGAAGGCACAGAGGGCATGCTAATTTACACCGGCAATAGGAATCCAGTACATGGTCCAGAGCGAGGAAAGATGAGTGGCCAATGACACAGCTCAAACAGTAACTGGAGTTGGAAGGGGAGGTGTACGTACGTGGGTGTCTTAGGAAACACAGTTAAGAGCACTGTCTAGACTCAGAAGGATGAGTGATTGCACACACATCCTGCTCACACTGAACCATGAAATAGAGATCAGAGGATCTCAGCGCTGGAGGGAATCCTAGGAATATCTAGGCCAGCCTCTTCATTTCTCATATGGTGGGAAAGGAAGGCTCATAAAGATAAAATGCCCAGAGTTCACAGAGCAAAGGAGAGAGTGAGCTAGGATGCGAATTCCGTTCTTCTGACCCTTGCACCAGCATTCCCTACCCCGTGGCATACTCAAAAAATCATTATTTTGCAGGTGGAGAGATTATCTAGTCAAACTTCAAAGAAATCTTGAAGAACATTTTGAACCCTCCAATGCTAATTAGTTAATTGACTCAGAGCAAGATGCGAGTTCTGCTGTGGGATTCCCCCTCCACTCTTTTATATGGACCCTGAGCTTTCTGTCCTCAATATCACCTGCTCAAGGAGGGAGACTATGACATTAAGAGAGCATGTGTAGCGTAGGCACTGGGTTCAGATAGAACTGGGTTCTCGTCTGTTTCGGCCCTGACATGGTATTTTGTATCCCTTAGAGCAGTGTGGGTAATCTCTCGGAGACTCAGTGTCCTTGTCTGTAAAATGGACATAACAATTGAATTTAATAGTATTCAATAGATAATTCATATAAAATTTAGCACAGAGTCTGGCATGTAGTGTTCTTATTGAATGGTACCACATGGGGCTGTAATATGTAATTTACTTGAATGCCTCCCTGCTCCAGACTGGAAGTAACACATGGTCAGTAATTGTGACTTATGTTTGTATTTTCCAGCACCATGTGTAGTACCTGACTCAAAATTTAAACCAAAAAGAAAAAGAAAAAAAGAATAGCTAACACTGAGTGCTTACTACCTGCCACTGTTTTATGTAACCCACACAAAATAATTCATTTTATCTTCAGGGTACATCTAAAATGAAAATACTGACATTCCCATTTTATAGATGAAGACACCGAGAGCTCAGGTTTTCCAGCCTTTTCTTTGATTTCCTCCTTCCACATTTTCCAAGCATTTGTCAAATTGTCTTTCTCTTTCAGACACATCCTCCTTCTGCTATGAGTTTCTAGAAAGAAATGTGGAGAGGTGGCCACTGAAGCTGGAGGGGCCAACTGCAAATGCTACTCATATGCAGGCATACAGAGGTTTTATTCTAGCTATTTAAAATATCTGTTGAATGCATTAATAAATGAAAAAACATATACTGAATAAAAACAAAGCAAACTAATCAGCCAGCCAAACAAAAAGCAAATAGCCTGATGCAGCTTCCTTTAATACTCTGAAAATAGCTCAGTCTTTCATGTGGCCTCATTTAGAATTAAAGCACCAGTGTGAAATCTCCTAGTGTTTCTTGTCTAAATCCTGATTGGCCTTTCAAGCAGAGCAGACAGGTAATGCCTACTAATTAGTTTGCTATTGATTTTTCTGGTTTAGCTTTCCAATATGGGTAAATGACATTCTCAGTGAGGATGGAAAGGGGTGATGCTTCTTTGATTTCCATAAGCTCTCATCCAAGATCTTCAGGATTCACTGTCTTTATACCGCAGGTGGGTTTCGTTAGAAATTCGTTATCTGCCTACTACTTATATTCTCTGCAGTATGAGATAGTGTGGAGATACTCCTGTGAATTCCTGACACTGAGGGGTGTATCTGACGGTTCCTAATAGAATTTGGAGATTGTTATTGCTACTGAGTTCTATCAGGCGTGTACCGTAGTCATCCAGGGAAGCTAGATATTCACATATTGTAGTTTGATGTGGAATTCTGTTTTCAAGTGAACTCCGAGATTTGGAGAATATACTGATTTTTCACTGGCTAGAGAGAGTGAGATTTTTATAGTTTGGGGAGATGCAGAAAATTCTGAAAAGCACCTCCATTTCCAAGGATGAAAATTAACAGATACCAGCTACGCTCTCTTGAGTTTTCTTTTGGCTAAAGGTTCTAAAGCTGATACATGAGGAGACTTTCAGCGCATCCTCATAGTGGCAGGAGCGGGCTGTTCAAGCTGTTGGACTTGGTTTTATGTGGAAGTACAGAGAGATAACCTCATTTCACTCTCACTACGCGTTTCTGCGCCTTCGGTTCCAGGAACTTCCCGTGAGAGTTTACCATCAGCCAGGAGTAATTAACGTGATGGAAGACATTTAAAAACATCTGTCTACAAACCTGCGTGGAGAGAAAGTAGCTGGAAAGGGCTCAGAGAAGAGTCACCAAGTAATTAAAATCTTGGAAAAGAGGGCATGTTAGTTAGAGTCTCTAGTTATTCACAAGACAAGACCAAGAAGACACAACCATGCTCTGGAAGTCTGCCGGTTTTGCATGCCACATGGGTAAATGGGCAAAGGACAAGCTGATTTTCCTGATAAGAATGAATGGGTATTCTACTTTATTAAGAGTCAACATCATGAGTAATAGAAGATGAAAATGAAGAGAAAATATAGACTTACTTTTCACATACCATGTTGGCAAAGATTGAAAAGCCCTGCCCTCAACCGGTAGGCTAGAGTGAGGGGAAGGGTAACCACAGGTTGCAGAAGTGGGGGAGAGTCTATCTTTTAGTCTTCATAGGCTTCCAGAACAAAATTCCATAGCCTGGGGCCTTAAGTAGCTGAAATGTGCTCTCTCACTGTTCTGGAGTTTGAGAACTCCAAGGTCAAGGTGCAGCCAATTCACTCTCTTCCGGGCTTGCAAGTGTCTACCTTCCTGCTGTGTCCTCATCGCAAGTTTTTTCTCTCTCTCTCCTGATGAGGGCATTAATCCCACCAGACCACTGTCATGACCTAACACTCTCCCAAAGGCTCCACCTTCTAAAACCTTCACCTTGAGGTTGGGGCTTCAACACGTGAACCTTAGGGGGAAATAAACATTCAGTCCATTCAGTCCAACTTAAAGAGGCCAACTTTTTGGAGAACAATTAGGCAATACGTGTCAAAACTTCAACAAAGAGCTTCGTTGCTCCAGCAATCCCACTAATAGGATTTTACCCTACGGAAGAACTTGGACCAGTGTTCAGAAGCATGCCTACAGGTTTCTCACTGCAGTGGTGCTTACCTTAGAGAGAGGCAGAAGTGCCAAGCACATCCATCCATCTGGGATGGACTGAGGGATTATGATACACCTGAACCAGGGGTCAGCACTTCTTCTCAAAGGCCAGATAAAAATGTTTTAGGTTTTGAAGTCAAAATTGAGGATATTATATAGGCATTAATATGATAATTTAAACTGTAACCATTTAAAACTATAAAAACCATCTTTGGCTTGTGGGCTGTATGAAAACAGGCAGTGGGCCAAACTTGACCCATTTTGCTCATCTTTTGTCTGTTCAGAAACAAAAGTCTGCCAATCTTTGATCTATACAGTGGGGTACTATGAAGCTACTGAAAATGATCGCATGGATCTATATTTATTGACATGGAAAGATATCCATAGTAAATTATTAAGGGAAAAAAATCATACATAATATAACTATGTACCTACTATGTGTGTATACATACAAAGCATGTATAACTGCTACTGCTGCTAAGTTGCTACTTCATAAAAATCAATTGTACAATATACAATCAATATACAAAGTCTAAAAGGCTACAAACCAAAAGATTAACTGTGGTTAACTCTGGGTTGTGGATTTGGGTGATCGTTATTTTCTTTCCTAAAAATTTTGCATTTTCTGATTTTAGGAAGGCATGGGTGTGTATCATTCCTATAAATTTAAGATAACATAAAACTTAAAAAAATATCCATAAACATCTCCAAGAAATAAACACAAATAAATAAAAAAGAAAGTGTTATTGTACAGAAGATTGATAATTGCTAGTATTATGCCTGGATTTGAGGGAGGCAAACAAAGAGAACTCAATTTATTTATTTTTCAGGTGATAGACTTAGGACAGCACTCTGATACTGAAAGAGTGAGGAGGATATTTCCCCTTTCATTTCCTAGAAAGTTATAAGTGCAAATCTGAAGACAGGAATGGTCTGATTAAACCCTCACTATCCTCTCCAAGTGTATACTCATTGCTATTCATTACGTATCAAGTTTTAGAATCCCCACTGTTAACAAAAATCCTATAGGACAACTTTGATGAAGATGGAAAATATATTGATATTTTCTGCCATAAAGAAAATGGAAAAATTTAAGTTTAATCTCAGCTTTCAATTTTTACACTCGAACATGGCAAAGCTGGTAAAAATACTGTCAGGTAGCCAGAATGAGAATGTGACCAAGGAGAAAAAAATTCCTGAAAATGTCACTAAGCTATTCAGTGAAAATCAATAAAGAACTTATTTTTCATTTCAAATGAATTAGTTATCCAGGGCTTGTAAAATTTTCCTCTTGGATACATTTAAAAAAATTAGCTATTTAAGTTTTTATCACTACTGGGGAGATTCCTTCTCTGAGTGGGTTCTCTGAATTGTTAGTTATCCCTCGTGATAGTGGCTCAGTTCCTATGGAAAATGCAGGCATGCATGTATGTCCATAAGAAGGTGAGGAATAAAGGAACTCCCTGGCAGTCCAGTGGTTCAGACTCTGTGCTTTCACTGCCAGGGCCAAGGGTTGATCCCTGATTGAGGAACTAAGATCCTGCAAGCTGCAAGAAAAAAGTTTCTCAGTTAAATTTTCCAGTGGTCATGTATGGATGAGAGTTGGCCTATAAAGAAAGCTGAGCACCAAAGAATTGATGCTTTTGAACTGTGATGTTGGAGAAGACTCTTGAGAGTCCCTTGGACTGCAAGGAAATCCAACCAGTCCATCCTAAAGGAAATCAGTCCTGAATATTCATTGGAAGGACTGATGTTGAAGCTGAAGCTCCAATACTTTGGCCACCTGATGTGAAGAGCAGACTCACTGGAAAAGACCCTGATTCTGGGAAAGACGGAAGGCAGGAGAAGAAGGAGATATCAGAGGATGAGATGGTTGGATGGCATCACCGACTCAATGGACATGAGTTTGAGTAAACTCCGGAAGTTGGTGATGGACAGGGAGGCCTGGTGTGCTGCATTCCATGGGGTCGCAAAGAGTCAGACACGACTGAGAGACTGAACTGAACTGATAATTGTCTTATCCAATAGTCTGTTCTCATCAGTCACTGGCACAAGTCATTGGCACAATGCCTTGGTCAGTTTGGGGACTCTATAGAATACCATACTAGACTTTATATAATACTCAGAGACTGCGTGTTAATGGGCTTAAACCACAGACGTTTATTCCTCGAGTCTGCAGGCTGGAAGGCTGAGTTCAGGGTCCCAGTGCAGTCAGGTGCATGGTAAGAGGGTCCTGGTTGTGACCCCGCCATGCTCTCTTGTTGGCATACCGTCTTTTTATAAGATGATATTCGTGCCATTGAACTGTGGATAATAATTCGCTATCATGGCTCCATGTAAACCTAGTTACCTCCCAAAGGCATCACCTCCAAATGCCATCATACTAGGGTTAGAATTTCAACATAGGAGTGGGGGCAGGGACACAGGGGTTCTGTCTACAGTGTAATATTAACTTGATTATTACTACAAAACTGTATCTGAGAGGGATGGTACGAATCTTAGCAAACCATGATGAAACTGTTGCGCTCAGAGGAACTCAGTCTTTGTTATCACAAGACAGCAGCCATGTGCGAGAAATAGGTGAGGGAGATTACGAGGTAGTAATAAAAACCTCCTCTTAGGAAACGAATGAGTCACAGGTGTGAAAAAAAGCCGGCAGCCGTGTGCACTGCCTAGTGAACACTTGCTGTGATCATTCCTGTCCCTTCACAGAGGCCTGCTTCCAGCAGCCTGCAGCCCTTGGTGACAGATAGCTGCTCTCAGTCTCTGGCGCTTGATTCTTTCCGGACGCACGGTAAATGCTCAGCTCTTAGAAACGCCCTCCATGCGTGTAAGTCGCTTCAGTCGTCCCTGACTCTTGGTGACCTCATGAACTGTAGCCCATCAGGCTCCTCTGTCCATGAAATTCTCCAACAAGAATACTGGAGTGGGTTAGCCATTCTCTTCTCCAGGGGATCTTCCTGACCCAGAGATCAAGCCTGGGTCTTCTGCATTGCAGGCAGATTCTTTACTAAACAAACAATACCCCTCTCTCTCCTTTGGACACTGACTCTGAAACACATGCCAATTTTTGCCTTGAAATTTTCAAAACTGAAGTACCTTTCATCTCTCCTGTTTCCCTGATGGTTGTTTCCCTTTACCCAAGGGCAGCGTTCATTCATTCACTTGTATTCATTCATTTACTCTCTTGTTCCTTACTCAACCATTCACTTCACCATTTTTTTCAATATTTGGCACTGAGTAGTTTTGTTCAGTCATTTGGTGACAGTATGCTTGTGTGACATGAGTACCTTCAAAATTCTTTTCTGAAACAGCTATGTGAGCAGTCATTTTAGTTGAATAAAAATGATGATGACCGCTTCCCCAGCTGTTTCACTCAGGAGGTGGAGCACACCTGGATGGGTCGCAATAAGGCTGATGTCCCAGGTCTGATGCACGGTAGCTGCTGTGTTATAGCCATAGACTCTCACAAGGTGCCCAGCTGATGTACGGGGTGAAGAGGACCAGCAGATGTTCATTGTCATGACTGTGAAAGTCCCCCCAGAAGGAGTCGGTGTATTTAGAACAACACCATCAGGTGATACTGTGGTGTAAGTCATCTGAATGCCCTGTGAGCAACTGTAGTGGAAGAAACCCTGAAAAATGTATCATCGGTGCATTTGCTGGAGAGAAAATTGGAATGATGCCTGTTATCGTCACTAGTAGGCAGCCCTTGGCTTATTATATTTCTCATCTCATCCAGGTGGCCTGGGCTCCACCAGAGATGAGGAGGGAAGGATTGCCAGGTGGGAGATTAATATCTGTGGGGTTTTCCATCAGACAAGAGAGAGGGAAGCAAAACATATTGGGCCACCTTAGGGAAGGAAGAAAATTTATGGGAACAAAATAATTACAGCAACTGGAGGAGAGGAAAAAAAAGAAGGTAGAGCAATGAGCAAAGGCTAGATTAAGACTTGTCAAGATGGCTTTTATGGCCCCTGGGACTTATGGTTATATTCTCTGGGGCCCTTGAGTTTTATAAAATTTTACCATCTTGGTATTTTCACTTCTATTTATTTGATGACAAGCTGAGTGACCTGCATGACTATCTTTAATTGGGTACTGCCTAGAAATTGCAGGCTGGCACTTGCTTTCCTCCTTACCGTCTTATTTGTACTAAACAGGAGCCAAAAATGTGCTAGGACACTGGATGAAAAAGTGATTGGAAATTGAATTAACACATGGCTTATAGCTGCTCAACATGCAAGAACCAATATGTTAGAATATTGATTGATGTTGCTCTGATCCCGAATGTGTACATATATCTTTTCAATAATTTATTAGCAATGATTACAGTATTAAATATGAAGTTATGAATTATTTTCTTTAAATGATGATGTAAAAGGTTCTACTAGTATTTTGTTTCTATTTGAAAGTATGTGCTTTCGAACTGTGATGCTAGAGAAGACTCTTGAGAGTCCCTTGGACTGCAAGGGAGATCAAACCAGTCAGTCCTAAAGGAAATCAACCCTGAATATTTATTGCAAGGGCTGATGCTGAAGCTGAAGCTCCAGTACTTCGGGCATCTGATGCGAAGAGCTGACTCATTGAAAAAGACCCTGATGCTGGGAAAGATTGAGGGCAGGAGGAGAAGGGGGCGACAGAGAATGAGATGGTTGGCTAGCCTCACTGACTCAGGACATGAGTATGAGCAAACTCCAGGAGATGGTGAAGGACAGGGAAGCCTGGCGTGCTGCAGTCCATGGCGTTGCAGAGTCAAATACGACTGAGCAAATGAACAAGGAAATATAGCACAGAAGTAACAGTGAAATCTTCAATGGGGATCCATCTTTCTTAAAGTCAAGAGGTTCCAGAATAAGTGAAATCCAGAGGCATGCGTACATCTTTTTTCTATTAACCTCGAAGTTAGTGATTGCTGTCAGTAAGCATCATCACGTTGCAGAGTCAAATACGACTGAGCAAATGAACAAGGAAATATAGCACAGAAGTAACAGTGAAATCTTCAATGGGGATCCATCTTTCTTAAAGTCAAGAGGTTCCAGAATAAGTGAAATCCAGAGGCATGCGTACATCTTTTTTCTATTAACCTCGAAGTTAGTGATTGCTGTCAGTAAGCATCATCCATCACATTAATGACTTTTGAAAAATCATGTTGGTGTAGTTTTACTTGTACTTTGTAAATTGTACTTTGTGCTTTGTAAATTTATTTTGGTTGTAGAGTTGTCTCAGAGCTATAGGCACAAGAAGTTTATACTTCATTGTTTTTGTGTTTTAAAACCATTACGATAAAAAATTATTATTACTTCTTGGGGAATTACTGAGTTTTCCTGGATTTCTGTTATGTATATGTGAGGTATACATGTTAATAAGCTTCAGTCTGTTTTACTCTTGTCAATCTTTTCCAAGTGGCATTCTCAGCCAAGAACTCAGAAGGGCAGAAGGAAAATCATTTTCCCTCCCCTATAGTTCTCATAAACTGCAGCTTTAGATTCTAGAAGCAGGAGGAAAGCCCTACCGCTTTTGCTGTTGTTGAATGAAATTATTAGCTACTAGTATACATTGAGAAGATTTCCCAGGTGACTCAGTGGTAAAAAATCCACCTGCAATGCAGGAAATTTGAGTTCCATCCCTGAGTTGGGGATATGTATATGTGAGGTATACATGTTAATAAGCTTCAGTCTGTTTTACTCTTGTCAATCTTTTCCAAGTGGCATTCTCAGCCAAGAACTCAGAAGGGCAGAAGGAAAATCATTTTCCCTCCCCTATAGTTCTCATAAACTGCAGCTTTAGATTCTAGAAGCAGGAGGAAAGCCCTACCGCTTTTGCTGTTGTTGAATGAAATTATTAGCTACTAGTATACATTGAGAAGATTTCCCAGGTGACTCAGTGGTAAAAAATCCACCTGCAATGCAGGAAATTTGAGTTCCATCCCTGAGTTGGGGAGATCCCCTGGAGAAGAAAATGGCAACCCACTCCAGTATTCTTGCCTGGGAAATTCCATGGACAGAGGAGCCTGATGGGCTACAGTCCAGGCAGTTGCAAAGAGTCGGACATGACTGAGAGACTAAACATCTGACGTATGTATACATTGATAACAAATGTTCTGGAATCTTTCGGTGAAATTTTTAGACAAGGACAGAACTCTATATCCTGGAAGGTAGTGGCAGAGTATTAGCAGAGGCAGATGTGGTACGAATTTAGTGCCCTCCAAGAGATGAGCCTTGTTCTCAAGCCTTTAGGTTGATCAGTTGACTTGGAGGAACTTTCTGTCCAACAGTGACTGGTTATGTGTTCCAGGGAGCAAAGTTACAGAATTCTGTAAACAGTCTCTTGAAGCTTACATAGTCACATACACATTCACAATAGCAGCCATCATGTCCTAAGTTACTACACCAAGACTTTAGGTACTATTTCCCGTTTTCCTTCCCAGCAATTCTGCAAAGTCCATGTTATCACTCCCATTTCACAGAACAGGAAGCTGAGGCTTGGTTACCAGAAAGTTTTTTATGGCACTGGTGCACAGCAGAGCCGAAAGCAGACAGAAATCTGTGGCTCCAAAGCTCGCGCTTCACCAAGTTAGCTCTCCTCTCTGTCACTTCACTGGCAGGCAGTGAAGGAGGGACAATTGCCTGCTTGACTGTTTTCATAAGGGAACTCTTCTTCCTTCTGGAGATCTCTATCTGCAAGAAAGTTCTCACTCTTTCTGAAACTTAGAACTTCATACATAGAGGTATTTTCCCCCGGATCCTTTAAGTATATAAAACATTTTAAAGCAATCTCAGTAGTTAGCAGTTAGTGACGATACAACAACAAAATAGACTGTTGTATAGTTATATAATTGCATTTATGAAGATTTTAGTGATTTAGAAAATAGTTTTTTTATAACATAAACTATGATAGAAAATTATTTATTTAACCCATGTGAATAGTACATAGAGAAAAGACTTGAAGGAACTACACTTTCTTAAAATATTAAGAAAGATAATTTCAGGACTCAGGGTAATTTTTCATTTCTTCTTCTGCTTTTCTATGCTTTTCAAATTTTCTACAATCAATATTAATTCTACTTATAATTTTAAAAGGTGGATGGAAAATGTTATTTATCCTATAAATAATAGGTACCTACTATGTGCTAGTCACTATTCTTGGCACTGGCAGTGAGAAAGACCAAGGTCTTGCCCTTGTTTAGCTTATACAATTCTTTTTTAATGAAATCTGCTATCATTTTTTATTCATCCATGGAAAGCCAATAGGCACTCTTGGATTCACAGGAAACCAAAACTTTTTTTTTTTTTCCAAATGAAGTAAGTCATTCTTGTTCTTTAAAAGCAATTTTTTTTCATTAAATAGGCTCAGCCTCCTGAGATGTTTTTACTCCAGGAGTTTTAATTCTGACAAAGAATATATTAGTTGTCTCTTCTAGTACTGAGACATTTATACATCACACAAGCATATTTCCTCTGACTTTTGTGTTGTTTAGTAGCTAAGTCATGTCTTAGGGATTGAACCCGTGTTTCCTGCATTACAAGCAGATTCTTTACCACTGAGCCACCAAATAATCCACCTGCAATGTGGGTTTGATCCCTGGGTGGGAAAGAACCCCTGGAGAAGGAAATGGCAACCAACTCCAATATTCTTGCCTGGAAAATTCCTTGGACAGAGGAGCCTGGTGGGCTACAGTCCATGGGGTCGCGAAGAGTCAGACATGACTGAGCACATGGCACAGGCAAGCATATTTGCTCTGACTTTTGTAGGGGAGGAAAAAAAAATCTCTTCCTCTTAGTTTCTTCACCTGGGACCTTCTAAATGAGACTTTCAGAATAACAAGAGGAAAACCAACAGAGTTTTTTTTGACTTGTGCATGGTGCATGTAACATATGGAGTACCCAGAGATGAGTAACTCAAAGGTTTGGTTAGAACTTGAGTTTATATAGCATCTTAGTGTAGGAATAGTAAGTTTTTAAAAATTAATTAATTAATTTTAATTGGAGGCTAGTCACTTTACAGTATTGTGGTGGTTTTGCCATACATTGACATGAATCAGCCACGAGCGTCCATGTGTCCCCCCATCCTGAACACCCCTTCCTACCTCCCTCCCCAACCCCTCCATCTGGCTTGTCCCAGAGCACCAGCTATGAGTGCCCTGCTTCATGCATCCAACTTGCACTGGTCATAGAATATCAAGGTTTTAGAGAAGTGAGAAGACAAAGCAAAAGGACCTTGTGACCCTCAGGAAGAGAGATGGAGGGACGTCAGATGCAGAGGATCACAGGGATCAAGGCTGGTTGGAGGTGTCTATTCTGCAGATTCCTCTAGTGCCATCTCCAGGCCGAGGAGGGTCTGCAGTTGTCTTTAAGGATTAACTCTGGTCCTTCCTGATAGAAAGGAGGAGGGACCCCTTTATAAATCTATGTCCTGTTTTTAGCACATAGGGGAGGGTAGGAAGCTTTTTCTATGATTGTTGTCCCTTAATTGCCTTCAGCTTAAAAATAATTCTTATGTCAGAGGCATAGGTTGGAGTGACATATTCTGGCTTCCTTCTCCTTATTCAGGCTGACCCTGCAGATAACGATGGACTGGTACCAAGCCTGGGGTCAGAGTTCACCTGTAGGTCCCACCTTGGAGTCCCCAGAAGCCCAAGAAAAACCGATGTGACTGTTCAAACAGCTGGTTCATCTTCTGATAACGTCTGCTAGGAAGTCACGAGAGAGTTTTCCCAGAACCTTAGTCACAGTGAGACAAACTTATGGCATGCTGCTGCCAAGCCATGTTTGTAACTCTTTCAAAGAGGGACATGAGGGCAGCTGGGCATGCTGTGTTCTGAGAGCCCACATTGCTTCTCAGTGTTTGCTGCTTGTGTGCAAATGATTTTCTATCTACCAACCATCTATTAAGTGGTTCAGTGTAGAATTTCCCAGCAAATAACATTAGATTCACCCGTCTTCGCTTTGGGAATTTGCTTTTTTTTTGTAAACCAGAACCATATTTTCCCATAACAAAGTTCTTGATGGGATGAATGGAGAACCACAAATACCTTGATAGGTGGTCCTTGAGATGAAAAAAGCCTCTAATCCTGATTAGTCAGAAGACCGGGCTTGCGTGTCTTGGCCTTTTCTCTGTGGTCCTGAAGGCCTTCAGAGAGAGGTGTGCTCTGCTAATTAAGCACTCCTCATCTAAAACAAAGCTTGCTGGCACAGGGAGATTTCAGAACCATAAATGTGAATTTTATTTTGCATTTTAAAAGCCATGTTTTATGCAATTGACATGTTGGAGAAAAGATTGATAGGGGACTTCTTAAGAACACGAGAGGGACTGGTAATTTGCATATTAATTTATGTATCCAAAGTGAATGCAGACAGCCATAAAATGCACTTGTAATAATTATACTACCATTGAACTGTGGGCTTTTAATTAAATGGAATGTTTTTATCTTGTGTTTTGCACGTTAGCCACGTTGCTATGGGTGTCAAGCTGTTGTTGAAATCAAAGCATCAGAGATGTCTGATTTGGGCTCTCATTGCCCTGCGGCCCGAGGTGGCCTGCATTCCAGGACAGTGGCAGCTGGGTCTGGTGCTCCGGGCAAGCTCTGGGCACCTTGGCTTTATGCAGGCTTTCAAGAAGGGCACTGGAGACCCAGCTCAGACACACTGGCACGGGACAGGCATGACAAACTCTTTGGAAATGAGAAAGAAAGGATGCTTGCAACCCGCGAGCCTTTTAAATGAATCTGGAAACGAAACCCTGGGTGTTCTTCTTGAGATACTTCTGCGCTATTTGTTTGCCGGCGCTGTTTTGATCTCCATCAGCATTGTGGGCATCTCGGTGTTCAAGCCAGGAACTGTGTTATACAAATGATCGTTTTCACACTTCTCAATGCAGCCACAAGAATGCTCTCTTCTCCTTTTTTTTTTGCCCTCAAAAAGGCTGTTAAGTGGAGCCAGTTGTGACTGATGTAAATGATTGCCTTTGTGTTTTGATGTTCTGGGCTGGACACTGCTGAGCCCCGTGTTTTTCATCTGAGACGCACTGTCTCCACCTATTATCTTAATGGAGACGGGAGGGACTGGGCCCATCCCAGCCAACAACAACCAGGAGGGGCTGGAGGTACTCGGGTTGGGGTTGGAGAATGTCTGTTGATAGAAAGTGAGAGGCATGCAGGGGAGGTCACAAGGAGGGTGACTTCACACACAGGCAAGACATTACTGTTGATGATGACGTTTGCTACAGCTGACATGCCCAAGGACTTCTTACAACAGCTTTGCACTGTACTGGTCTCTGGCTTTCAAGCAACAAAGCAACTTAAGTAAAAAAAAAAAAAAAAAAGGAATTTATCATAAAAGTGTTAGGGGAAGCACACTGACTGAAACCGCCCACCCTGGCCAGGCACCATCGTGACCATTTGCATGAGTTGTTTTACGACAGGAGGTCCTGGTGAGGAACACGGAACTAATAAGCCACCACCAACCGGAAGAGTTCAGGAAAGGTTAAAAGGAGACACCACATGTCTGACCACCTCCCAGAATCCTTCTTGCGGCATCCATCTTGGCTGAACAAGCTGTGCACCACCAGGAAGGACTCTGAGTCAAAATGATTGGCTGAAGGCAACCTGGAAACTAATCCCATCACCATAAAACCCGAGACTGTGAGCCACAGGGCAGAGCTGTTCTCCTGGGTTTCCTTACCCTACTGCTCTCCACCCGGGCGCCCTTTCCCAATAAAATCTCTTGCTTTGTTAGCACATGCATCTCCTCAGATGATTCATTTCCAAGTGTTAGACAAGTGCCCAGTTTTGGGCCCTGGAAGGGGTCCCCCTTCCTGCAACAAGAGCACAGGGTTAAACTAACTCAACAAGGAGGCCATAAGCCTGAGATGGCTCTAATCCTGTGTGCGGTGATCTAGTAAGCAAATCCAACTTGACAAAGCCTGTAAACGCCTTAACATTACAAAAGCAAAACCTAAGGACCACCCAACATCACTGACTCAATGGCCGTGAGTTTGAGCAAGGTCCGGGAGCTGGTGATGGACAGGGAAGCCTGGTGTGCTGCAGTCCGTGGGGTCAGAAAGAGTCAGACAAGAACTGAACAACTGCGGGACAATCAGTCACAGACAGCTGTGTGTGCCTGCTCAGTCACTCAGTTGTGCTGACTCTTTGTGACACTGTGGACTGTGCCTGCCAGGCTCCTCTGTTCATAGGATTCTCCAGGCAATACTGGAGTGGGTTACTGTTTTCTTCTTAGGAGATCTTCCCGACCCAGGGATCGAACCTGCCTCCCCTGTGTCTCCTGCATCGGCAGGCAGGTCCTTTACCACCAAGCCACCTGGAAAGCCCCACAGACAGCCAAGAAGGCTTTAAACTCCAGCCAGTCAGTCATTTTCTTGCTCTGCTGCTGCTCTAGCTCCTGACAAGACCACTGGACCCTCCTAACCAGGTTGGTGCTGCCTAAAATGATTTTTGCTCATATAATCTCTTAAAAAAATTTTAATATACATCAGTTTATCTTTTAACCACAGTCAGGGATGTGTCGTAGAACTTAAGGTCAGGGATC